>JALPQD010000156.1:413279-587118 GCA_023101885.1 Typhlomys cinereus | reverse complement strand
TATTTTTTCTTTTCTGAGGATTGTCATTTTCCCCCCCCCCCTTATCCACCTTTGGTCAAACCACTTAAAAAATAATTTTGAAAAAGACCCATTGCCAACGTTTTGGTTGTTTGTAATAGAAATATCAAATGTGGCCCTTTTAGGTCCCTTACTATGATAGAACCTCTAATGGCAAGCGTTGTGCTTTTCTGGGTTTAACTGCTTGGTCTTTTTCTTCTTGTACTTTTCATGGCCTTCCTGACTCAGCTTCCGGGTGCTGGTGGCCAGCCCATAGCAATCTGCGGCCTCCGCCTCAATTGCTTTCAGTGAAATTAATAAGAATTAGCTAATAACAAATGGGCAGTAACTTTAAAATGTTAAACATCCTCTTGCACAGACCACTCAGCATTAGCATCTTATCTCTGGCCTCTTGTCTTCCTCTTTTAATTGTTTGAGTTTTAGAGTGTAGCAAGCTTAGACTATTTTTAGCAAGGGTAACTCAGGGATTCTGCCCTTATCCTTGCATGAGAAGTTCTTTTGTTTGTGGGCAAGAAAACATTGACTGAGTTTAAAATTTTGATTTCCTAATGTATTTTCCCCCTCACAGTCTGACAAACACATCTCTATTTCTCCTCAGCAATTTATACACAAAATGAAAACAAATAGGATTAGATTTTTTTTTCCTTTCTAGGTAAAGTTTTCGTCTTACATCTTTTTTTTTTTTAACATTTTTTATTATTATTTCCGCTCATACAACTTAGTGGGTACACCAGTTCCCTCCCTCCCTCCTCCTCCCCCCACCCCTCTCCTCTCCCTCCCCTCGCCCCTCCCTCCCCATCCCCCAGTGCCTCTCCCCTACAATCCCCGGAGGAATTCTTTAATGTGCATGCCAGACTCTCCTCTGGGTCCTCCTCTCCGATGATGTACAAGGACCCAGTGGCATTTCCCTGAACCCTTTCCCGTGTTCCCCTTAAGCATAGGAACACTACTGTGGCTGTCAATCCCTTGCCTCCAAGGATCTTAGTGCCTTTAGCAAATGCTAGACTTTGTGGAATCAATAGTGTGTTGGACACTGTGTGGAGCATGCAAAGTCCAATTATGATTGCTTCGGCCCTAACTTGTGTGGAGTATCTTGCAAATCATTGCTCCTCCCATCCTTTTGCTCTTACACTCTTACCACCCCCTCTTCCGCAAATTTCCCTGAGCTTCAGGATGGGGAAAGATTAGGCTGGCCTAGTTCTAGGTAGTTGATATAGATTCTCTGAAGTTCTGGATTATGGTTTGTTGATTTTCTTTGTAGTTTTGCTGCTCCTGCAATGCCCTTCACTCCATCCTGATGGGCATTGTATGTCACCCCCTGGCCAAAGACAAAAAGCTGTTAAACTGGAGTCTTGTTATAAGAGCACATTCAAAGGTAGATGTAATAAAAGTAGGAAACCACAGTGAGGGAGGGGTCAATCACCCATTTGCAAAATGGTTACTTTTTATCTGCCAGACTATATGCCCTCTCCTTCTGGTGAGATCATACCCCCTCAGTAGTAAATGATCAGGAACGAAAGTCTGTGACCTTAACCAGATGTCTCATTACTTACTTGCAGTCCTTGATGGAGGCCTATTTTCTCTGCTGTAACATGGTCCCCTCTCTCCTTGTTTCTGGTGTGGCCCTCCTACCCCATCCCTCCTATTCAAAATCCTTGCAATTATTGTAGGTATTACAGAGATTTATCTTTGATTGTCTCTAGGTAGGCAGGGTGGGTTTGGTACTAGGAGTCCCCTATTAGGGAGTACATACGGCGCTTAATTTTCTTGGTCTGGGATACTTCACTTAATATAATTGTTTCTAATGACATCCATTTCCTGGCAAATTCCAGTAATTCATCATTTTTGATGGCTGAGTAGTACTCCATTGTATAGATGTACCACAATTTCCTTATCCACTCGTCAACTGTTGGACATTTGGGTTGATTCCATGACTTTACTATTGTAAACAGTGCTGCTACGAACATAGTCGTGCTTGTGCTATCGAGGTGAATTTTTACTGTATGTGGGGTTATTCCCAGAAGTGGAATAACAGGGTCATATGGCATTTCAATCTTTAATTTCTTTAAGAATCTCCAGACGGCTCACCAGAGTGGTTGTATGAGCCTGCATTCCCACCAGCAATGTAGGAGAGTTCCCCTCTCTCCACATCTTCTCCAGCATTTGTTGTTGTATTGTGGATTTTTGCCATCCTGACCAGGGTTGAGATGATATCTCAGGGAAGTTTTGATTTGCATTTCCCTGATGGCTAAGGAAGTGGAGCATTTTTTAAGATATTTGTTAGACATTTTAATTTCATCCCTGGTAAAGTTTCTTTGAAGTTCCAGGGCCCATTTTTTAATTGGGCCATTGGTTTCCTTGGTGTTTAGTTTTTCTAAGTTCTTTGTGCACTCTGGGTAATAGAGCTCTATCAGATATGTGGTTAGTGAAGATTTTCTCCCATTCTGTGGGTTGCCTTTGAGCTCATGTTACAATCTCTTTATCTGAACAGAAGCTCTTTAATTTCACAAGATCCCAACTGTTGAGAGTTGGTAGCAGTGACTGTGCCATGGGATGTCTGTTTAGGAACTGTTGGCCTAGCCCAATCAGCTCAAGGGAGTTCCCTATCCTTTCAACTATGGTTTTTATAGTCTCTGGCCTTATATCAAGGTCCTTGATCCATTTGGAATTAAGTCTTGTATATGGTGACAAGTATGGATCCAGTTTTAATCCTCTGCATGTGGAGATCCAGTTTTGCCAGTACCATTTGTTGAAGATACTGTTCTTTTTCCATTGAATTTTTTGTGTCCCTTTGTCAAAGACCAAATGGCTGTAATTTTGTGGGCTTTTATCTGGGTCTTCAACCCTTATCCATTTATCTGTATGTCTATTTTGGAGCCAATACCAGGCTGTTTGTATAACTATGGATTTGTAGTGTAGACTAAGGTTTGGTATGGTGATACCTCCAGCAGTGTTTTTTATCTGAACAGGATTGTCTTTGTTATCCTGGGTCTTTTGTGCCTCCATATGAATTTTGAGATTGTTTGGTTAGTTTCTTTAAAGAATTGCTTTGGGATTTTAATTGGTATAGCATTGAATTTGTATATTGCCTTTGGTAGGATGGTCATTTTTACGATATTGATTCTGCCAATCCAGGAACATGGGAAGTCTTTCCACCTTCTGGTGTCTTCTGCAATTTCTTTCTTTAGGGCTTTAAAGTTTTCATTGTAAAGGTCTTTTACCTCCTTGGTTAGGTTTATACCAAGGTATTTCATTTTTTTAGGGGCTATAGTAAATGGGATTGTTTCTCTCAGGGCTTTTTCACTTCTTTCATTCTGGGCATATAGGAAGGCCACTGATTTTTGTACATTTATTTTGTATCCTGCCACCCTGCTGAACTTCTCAATTAGTTCCAGGAGCTTCCTGGTGGAGTTTTTGGGATCCCTCAGGTATAAGATCATGTCATTTGCAAATAAGGATAGCTTGACTTCTTCCTTGCCGATTTGTAATCCCTTTTATGCCCCTTTCTTGTCTTATGGCTTCAGCTAAGACTTCAAGTACAATATTGAATAGAAGTGGTGAGAGTGGACAGCCTTGTCTAGTTCCTGATCAAAGTGGGAATGCTTCCAGTTTTTCCTCATTGAGCGTAATCCTTGCTGTGGGCTTGTTGTATACAGCTTTTATTATATTGATAAAGGTTCCTTCCATTCCTACTGTCTCTAGTGTTTTGATCATAAAAGGCTGTTGGATCTTGTCAAAAGCTTTTTCTGCATCTATTGAAAGTATCATGTGGTCTTGGACTTTAGAGTGGTTTATATGATGAATTACATTTATTGATTTGTGTATGTTGAACTAACCTTGTGTGCCTGGGATAAAGCCTACTTGGTCCCGGTGAATGATCTTTTTGATATGTTTTTGAATCTAATTTGCTAAGACTTTGTTGAGAATCTTTGCATTTGTGTTCATCCGAGAGATTGGCCTATAGTTTTCTTTTTTAAGTGTATCTTTATTAGGTTTTGGGATTAAAATGATATTAGTTTCATAGAAGGAATTTGGTAGTGTTCCTTCCTCTGCTATTTGATGGACGAGTTTAAGGAGTATTGGTGTTATTAACTCCTTAAATGTCTGGTAGAACTCTGTGCTGAATCCATCTGGCCCAGGACATTTTTGGTGGGAAGTTTCGAGATTACTTCATCGATTTCCTCATATGTTATAGGACTATTTAAATAATTCACAACTTCCTGATTCAATTTAGGTAAGTTGTGTTTACTTAGAAATTCATCCATCTCTTTTGTGTTGTCAAATTTCACACAATATAAGTTTTTGAAATATGATGTTATAATTCTCTGGATTTCTTGAGTATCAGTAGTGATAACTCCATTTTCATGTCTAATTTTGTTAATTTGGGTTTTCTTTCTCTTGCTTTTGGTTAATTTAGCTAGGGGTGTATCAATCTTATTGATTTTTCAAAGAACCAGCTTTTTGACTGTATCATTTTCCTAATCTCGATTTCAGATATTTCTCCCCTTATTTTGCTAATCTCCTCTCTTCTACTGCTTTTGGGATCAGATTGCTCTAGTTTCTCTAAAGCTTTAAGCTGCATTGTTAAGTTATTTATTTCTGATGTTTCCATTTTTTTGATGTAGGCATTAAGAGCTATGAACTTACCTCTTAGGACAGCTTTCATTGTGTCCCAGAGATTTTGGTAAGTTGTATTTCATTATTGTTCACTTTCAGGAATTCTTGAATTTCCTTTTTAATTTCTTCCTGAATCCAGTTCTCATTCAGCATCATAGTGTTAAGTTTCCTGGAGTTAGTGTATTTTCTGTTGTTTGTTGTGTTGTGGATGTCCAGCTTTAGGCTGTGGTGGTCTGATAGGGGACAGGCTAAAATTTCAACTTTCCTTTATATGTGGAGATTCATTTTGTGGCCCAATATGTGATCTATTTTGGAGAAAGTTCCGTGTGCTGCTGAGAAAAATGTGTATTCTTTGGTGCATGGATGAAAAGTTTGATAGAGATCTGTAAGGTCCATTTCTTTAAGGGTTTGATTACGTTCCAAAGTGTCTCTGTTAAGCTTTTGACCTGTTGATCTATCCCATGTTGAGAGGGCGGTGTTGAAGTCCCCAAGAATTATCGTTTGGGGGTTGATTTCTTGCTTTAGATGCTGTAGGATTTTCTTAATGAATGTGGAGGGGCCCGTATTGTGTGCATAAATGTTCAGTATTGTGAAGTCTTCCTGTTGAATTGTACCTGTGACTAAAATGTAGTATCCATCTGTGTCTCTTATGATTTTTTTTTTTGGTTTGAAGTCCACTTTGTCCGACGGCATAATGGCTACCCCTGCCTGTTTCCTGGTTCCATTAGCTTGCAAGATTTTGGACCAGCCTTTCATTCTTAGGACGTGCCTATCTTTTGTGGTGAGATGAGTTTCCTGAAGGCAGCAGATTGATGGGTTGTGATTTTTAATCCAAGTTTGTAATCTGTGTTTCTTAATTGGTGAGTTAATACCATTGACATTTAATGTTATAATGGAGAAATTATTTTTAATTCTGGACATTTTTTATGTTTAGTGAATTTTGTAAGCTTGTTATTTGACATTTATGTTTTTGTGGTATTATACTACCCTTTTGTCCTGGATTCAGTTGTTTTTTTTCTTCAAGTTTGTGTATCATTTCTAGCATTTTTTGAAGGCCTGGTTTGGTAGACATATATCCCTTCAAGTTGTCTTTGTGCTGGAAAATTTTTCTTTCTCCCTCGATCATGACAGATATAGTTTTGCCAGGTATATCAGTTTGGGTTGGCATTTTTGCTCATTTAATACATGAAGTACATCTCTCCAAGCTCTTCTTGCTTTTACTGTTTCCATTGAGAAGTCATTTGTTATTCTAATAGGTTTACCTTTAAAAGTGATTTGCTTTTTTTCTCTTGAAGCTCTCAGGACCTTTTCTTTGTCTTGAATGTGGAGTGTTTTGACTATTATTTGCTGTGGTGATTTTCTATTTTGGTCATATATGTTTGGAATGCGAAATGCCTCTTGTATTTGGATGGGCCTCTCATTCTTCAGTTGAGGGAAGTTCTCATTTATGATAATTTGAAAAATTTCCTCAGGTGTGGTATTTTGAGATTCTTGCTCTGGTATTCCATGAATGTGCATATTAGGCTTCTTCAGGGTGTCCCATATCTCCTGAATGTTCCTCTCAAGTATCTTTTTGGCTTTAACAACCTCTTCCATTGAGCTGGTTAATTCTCCCACTTTGTCTTCAAGATCTGAAATTCTATTTTCTGCTTCATTAGTTCTGCTGATAAGACTCTCTGTTGAGCTTTGGGTTGTAGATAACTTGTCTTTTAGTTCAATTTTATACTCTGCCTGGAACTGTTTTAACTGCTCTATGCCTATTTTTGTTTCTTGAAATGTTTTTCTCAACTCCTCCAAATGCCTGTTGTGTTCCTGTTCAAAGTGGTTGATGCGGTTGTTTAACTCCTCTTGGATTTCCTCTTTCATAGTATTAATCATGGTAATGATCATACTTTGAAAGTTGTTGTTTTCGGTCTGGCTTTCTTGGCTGATTTCTGTGGATTTGTTCTGGTTGGAATCCATCCTTAAGGGGTTAATTCTTTCAGTGGGAGATTGGTCTCCTTGGGTTTTGTTTCTCATGTATCTGCCCTTTGACTTGGGCATTGTTGTTTTGTCTTCTAGGGGTTTTCAGTTTCTGTGTGTTTTTCACGGAACTGATTTAGTTGGTATTACTACACTTGGGCAGTTATTGCTAGTGCTTGCCTTGGGTTGGGTATGTTTGTCTTTTGTTATTGTTATTTCCTAGTTGAGGCTATTAGGCTGTTTGTACATCAGTTAAGTCAGGTTAAGTAGACATGGGGTGAATATTAGTATGGTAGTGCACTTTTATGATGTAGTATAAGGTGATATGTGAGAGTGAATGGTGTACTCCCTGTAGTTGTATATGTTTTGGGGGTGGTTGTATGGAAAAGTTAATCTACAGTGATTAATATTAGAAAGGAACAGTAAAGTGAAAAAAAAGGAGGTTTACTTATCTTCGGGCTGGATGTGAAGAATCTCTTGTAGAGGTTTTCAGATGTATGGCCTTTAACCCTTAGAACTTTGCTTGAGTTTTCTTTGGACTCTATTGAATTCTGAGTAGCAGTGTGTCTTCTGTAGACCACGTGCGTGGGTCCCGGGGGGGCCAGAGAGGCAGAGGGGCTAATCTTGATGGCGGAATTCTTCACCTGGGACCTGGGACTTGGCTTAGTGGCTCTCCCAAGCTCCGGGGATAGAAGCATGTGAGCAAGTCCTGTCCAGTTGGGCAGACAGGTGGGTGGGAGGAAGAAAGGGGCTGGGGGCCCGGGGCACGGCCCAGGCCAAAACCCAAGGCAGCCTGGGTGCTGCTGGGACACAGGGCGACCTGGGGGGCTGGGGCGGGGCAGACTCACCTCTTTCTTCTTACATCTTGTAGTTTTATCTGCATAATTAAAATAGTTTGCCCTTTTATGTCTAGGAGTAATTTGTATTTCAATAACCTTTCCTGGAACATTATGATCTTTATTTTTATTTTTTATTGTTTCAGGACTCTTATTTTTAATTCCAAGAGATTTTTCCTTTTGTCCTCATTCTTTTCTGTCTTTGCTCTTCCTACTTCTGACTTTTTTCTTTGAAAACTACAATTGTTAAGTTGGGTATTTGTTATTCCCAAGGCAGTGGTAGGTCTTCAAGTTTGCCTCTACTACTTTTTCAATTTTATTCAGTGCCATTTCTGCTTTATTTTTATTTTTTGATGCTAAAGACTGGATTTGGCCCTTGCATATATTGCACAAGGGCCCTGCCACTCAAACTACATCCCAGCCTGATGGACGCCTTAACTCTGGTCTTGGGTGTGGTGTCTGAGTTCTCTTGTGCCTTCTCTTCATCTTATCCCCTGGGTCTTTCTCCTCTTTAAAGTTATTGTTTCTGCTTTATGCAGGTTGTGCTTCTTATAACTTGGGGAGCAAGGGGAAGCTGGGTGCTAGAATTTTAACCCAATACTTCTCTTCATAATATTTTGTTTTTTGAAATCAGTTATCTCTTTTACATGCTTTATACTTGCTCCCCTCTTTATTGCAATCCTTTTCTACTAGTTCTACATTGACTTTTCTGTTGCCATTTAGTTTTAAATATCTCTGTCTCTCCAGGGTTAACACGATTACAAATTAGAGTTGAGGTACATCTGTCTGTCTGTCTATCTATCTATCATCTATTTTTCATCCACCTATCATTTATTATCTATCTGTCTGCTAATTATCTACATATTATCTATTTTTATTATCTATCTGTCTGTCTGTCTGTCTATATCTATCAATCATCCATCCACTTACCCACCTATCTGGCATTGAAGTAATTCAGGTTCTTTGAGCACAAAGATGTTGATGATTTTTGTTAGAGCACATTAAGGTGCTTACTGGATGGCAGAAGGGCAGAGGACTCTAGAATGTCCACCATGGATACCAAGGAAAGCTTGACACGGGAGACTAAACTTCAGGAGCATCAAGTCCCATAAGGAAGTTTTCATTTTCATGCCTGTGTTGAAGTTCTAATGGATAAAAAGCACAGGACTTAAATTTGGGGTGATGGATTAGAATGAATGTTGGTGTAGGGTTTGGACATGTGGTAGAAGAGCTAATTTCCTATTTGGATCTTAGGATTAGCTTCTTTTGGAATGGGGTGTTTTTCCAGACAAAAGTCTTTAAGCCTGGCCTTGAACTTATATAGCCAAAGATCTGGAGTTTCAGATCCCCTAGACTCCACTACAGGGTCTCCACTACTGTGATCATAGGTATGACCACCTTGCAGAGCTGAGGACTGAGCCCAGGGCTTCTTGTATATTAGGCAAGCACTCTAGCCACTGGCCTTTGTTTGCTAGAGTAAAGAGTGCACAGTGTTACGCTTTTCTACATTCTCCTTCCTTCCTACATCTTTCATTTTGTTGGTAGTGGTATGATGCACTTCTATAACTCGTATAATCACAGGGTATTTGTTTGTTTAAAGCCTTTCTGTTCTACACGCAAAGTACTAAATGTATCTAAAGGAATGAACAGTTTACCATAAGAGTTTTAGTCTGTGCACACGTATGTAATCATATATGTTGGGGTGCTATTTATCTACAGGTATGAGCTCTGAGATATGTCCTGGGAGGGTGGCAGGACGTGACCGAGAAGCCTTACATCAGCCAGGACTCTTGAGCAGAATGGACTCATGAGGCTGACTTACATTACACGCCTGGGTATTCCAGCACTGGCCGTCTGCAATCTGGAGAGGCTGAGAAGCAGGTGGCTGCTCCACCCATGAGACTGGACACCTCAGCAGTCCCAGTCCTGGAGCTGAAGGCCTGGAGCAAAGTTTCCTAGAGGGGCACGGTCATCAGACCCCGCAGGAAGACTGAAGAGACGGGTTCCCCATTGGTGAAGGATGGTGTTATGGTTGCATTTTGGTGTCAACTTGACAGTTGCAGACTGTTTGGGGGCAGCTATGGAAGGTTAAGGGTTAGAATGGCCCCTGAACAAGCCTGCAGGTACTTGACTGATTGCTGTAGAGAACCCAGCCCATAATGGGTGGTACTTTCCAGTGGTGGACCGGATAATAGGCGGTGCAAAGAGGAGGGACTTGCTCTTCCCTTATCCCGTGTCGACTTGCTGTGGAGTCCACTCTGCGTGCACGTTGTTCGCCTTTAGAGCGTCGTTGGCTTCTTTGTTTTGCTGCTGCTGCTGCCTCTGTCCTTGGCTGACTTGGAGCTTCACCCTTTCCATCACGTTGTTGCTGTTCCTGCTGCCTTTGGAGCCTGATCTCTAGGCCTTGCTGCTGTTCGCTGTTCATCGCTGATGTCGGAGCCCAGCTGTTCTTCACTGACATTGGAACCCAGCGTCTTCAACCCTCCAGAGGAGCAAAGGCTTGAGACCTTCTCGGGATCTTTTGGCTTTGTGGAACATTCAGGTCAAGAACAAGGCTGCTGCCGGGGGCTACCTTGAAGGACACTATTTTTATTATGAGTTATTTTTTAATAAAGTTATATATATCATATTCTATAGATACTGTTTCTTCAGAGAACCCTGACTAATACAGACAGCTCACCCGAGTAGATGCCCTTGTCAGCAACGGGCACAGGCTGGCAGACAACAAGCAGTTCTGTTTTCCACGGACCTCTTGTATATCTGGGCACTGCCAGAAGGTGGTCGTCCCCTCTCCGTTAATACTCCAGGGACTCTCTTTATAGGCCTGTCCAGAGTCCTGTCTCTTAGTTGGTCCCAGAGCCAATTGGGTTGACAACCAGGATTAGCCATCACAAAGCTTGGAAGAGTTCCTGTCTCAGGGTTGCTTTCAGGACCTCTTCTGATCCCCCTGGCCCCTTCTTGATGCACTCCAGCATCCCCAGTCTGAAGCAAGAACAGAGAGAGAAATGACCCTAGATGCCTGGGGATGTGTGCTTTGTGCCATTCTATTCCTTCATTGAAGACATGTTGGAAAGACACCAGATGGTATCATTAGTGGAAAAGTGAGGCTGCCTCACTGGAGAATCCCTGATCTCAGGAGAACCCTGCCACTGTCTCTAGAGGAGTCTCAGACTCTGCCCAGGAAACTGCAGCCAAAGTTTCTCCTTTTAATAAGTTCCCTGGCCAATTCTGTAACTCTTTCAAAAATGTCCAGTGGGAGCCATGGATTGGCACATAGGCAACTGGAATGTTGAATCCGCAGAGCAGATCTGGATGATTAATAGGGCTCAGCCCTTTGGGGAATTTTGACTTTTCTAGGTCTTTGCACTTTGTACACTACAAGGAGTCTGTGGAATCCAGGTATAGACTACAGTCCCTGTCTCATGTGTTGGCTTATTGCCACCCGTCGCCCTGATCCTGGCTCCTTTTCTCATTTCTCTGACTTTCATAGCATCCAGGAACACTAGATATTGGCGCCACTCATTCAGATCCCATTGCTCTGGTCTTTGGACCCACTGGCCACTCCTTTCTTGGGTTGGGACACCTGTGTGCTGTTCATCTTGGTGACTCTTTCCTATCATTCAGGTCTGAGGCGCAAGGCGAGGGAAGCGCCGTGCATCTGCAGGGCGCGCATCTGCAGGGCGCGCATCTGCAGGGCGCGCATCTGCAGGGCGCGCATCTGCAGGGCGCGCATCTGCAGGGCGCGCATCTGCAGGGCGCGCATCTGCAGGGCGCGCATCTGCAGGGCGCGCATCTGCAGGGCGCGCATCTGCAGGGCGCGCATCTGCAGGGCGCGCATCTGCAGGGCGCGCATCTGCAGGGCGCGCATCTGCAGGGCGCGCATCTGCAGGGCGCGCATCTGCAGGGCGCGCATCTGCAGGGCGCGCATCTGCAGGGCGCGCATCTGCACTGGGCTTAGCATTACTCTTTGAAATGGTCTTATAAGGCCACGTGAAAACAGGGCCTCATGCTGAAACCACAGGAGACTAGTTATTAGAACAACTAAGTATATAGCACATCCACTGCTTGATAGTCAAACAATCTGAGACATCTTACTCAAAATGAGAATAAGTGTCAGCCCTGTAGGGGTACCTCAGAAAGCACCTGCTTTCTTCCATGTAGACTTAGTAAACTGGATCATCTTTCAGCGTAACTGCTTCTTTATCTGAACTGGAATGTTCCCAGGCTACATGTGCTGGGCTGGGATGATCTCTAAATGGTGCTCTGTCATGCTGAGGGGGAAACTTGAGATTTCCAAAGGCACTTCCCTCGTTGTAGGGAGATTGCTTCTTTGATTTGCTGAGATGAAGAAGTAAAATATGCTTTAAAAACATGCATTTGGGGTTGGGATTAGGGATTAGTCTCTGTTTTGCAAGCAGAAGGCCCAGAGTGTGGATCCCAGAGCCCACGTGAAAACTAGTCAGGTGGAAATGGTCTTCACTTTCTCCCTTGGAAGGCAGAGCCTGGAAAATCCTAGAGCAGAACAAAAAGAATATAGAAGCAATTCAGGATGATTCCTGAAGTTCACCCTTGGGCCTTTCCTGTCACATACATGGAAAAACTCCCATGATAATAACAATTGGACATTTTAACGGAACATGGTGTGACATTTCAGTATATTTTACATGCATATGCATCAGAATAGGAGAATATGCCTACCTCTAGCCACAGACATTTATCATTCTTTGGAGGAATATTCCAGATCTGTTCTAGTGTCTGTTTGTGAAATGATTATTTGCTGTGAACCCTAGTTCTCCTATGGTGCTATAGAACATTAGAAGTGATTCCTATTCTACCCCTGCGCCCATTATCCATCTTCTCTTCATCCCCCACATGCCCAGGCCCTGGTAAACACTCTCCCTAAGCTTGCGACCTTAGCTTCCATGTATGTGGTACTTCCTGCCTGACTGACTTCACTTAACATTGTAGCCTGCACTTCTACCCATAGCACTGCAAGTGACAGCATTTTATTTTTCAGCTGAACAATAATCCCTCATATATATGTCACTTTATTCATTTATCCATGGACACATTAGTTGGGAGTACAAGTAGCTTGTTAACATGCCGGCTTCAAGTCCTTCACATATATCCTCAGTAGTGGGGTTTCTAGATAACAAAGCAGGTCTAGCTCTAGTTTTTAGAAGAATCTCAATGGTGTTTTTCTATAATGGTTATGGTCAGTTGCATTCCTAAGAATGGCCTGTGAGAGTGTCCTTTCTCTGCATCCTTGGCCGTTTTTGTTTTTTTTGTTTATTGGTCTTGTCCTTATTTATTCTGAGCTTTTAAAATTTTATGTATTCTGTTTTTTAGTGTTGCATACGTGAATATATTGAATTTATGATACTTTCACCCCTAATACCCTAATCCCATTCCTTCCCACCTGTTCCCCTTACAACCCTTCATCTCCCCTGCCAGACTGCCTCCTATTTTCAAGTCTTTTTACTTGTGTGACCCACTGTGTTTCATCTAGTTTGCCTTTGATGACATATGCCTGACTGATTCATGCTCCAGCAAGTGTCATAGATCAGTGGGTCTATCATTAAGGAAAGCGGCTTCCTTTTCTTCCCTATCAGTGTTAAACCTCCTCAGTCTCTCAGGGAGATTGAGTGGTTTTATTTTGAATATCCCTGATGCTTAGTGATGTTGAGCACCCACTTTTTTTTTTTTCTTTTTTCTTCTACAGACTTGCAGGATTTTGTATAGCCTCTCTTGAGGTCGTGTGCTTTTCACCACAGTGTTGTTTTTGCTATTGGTCGGCTTCCTTATCTATTCATAAACGAGTCCCCTGTCAGATGAATGGCTCCCAGTGTACTTGCCCTGTTCTAAATGGCTGGATGAATTGTCTCCTGTAGGAGCCTCTGTCTCAGGTAGACCCGCTTGCTGGCTTTTACCTTTGTTGCCAATGCAACAAAGAGTCTTTTTCATGAAAAATACTGAAATGGTTACGTTTAACTGTTGTTGTGAGAGAACACCCAAAGCCAAAAACTTACGGGAGAAAGGGAGATTTATTCAGCTTACGGTTCCAGAGGGGAGAAACGGTCTTTCATGGTGGAGGTGACATGGCTGGTGGCTGAAGCTGGAGGCAGCTAAGTCACTGCAGACATCCTGGAGGCTCAGAGCTGCTCAGTCCAGTAGGCCACATCTAAGTCTTCTGTTCTATGGTTCCTTTTATGTGGTTTGCTACTGAGAGGTTCCAATAAGATCTAGGGCTGATCTTTGCCTTGTAAATATATTGATCTGGATAATTTCTTCAGGTAGTCTGACAGCTGATCTTAATTAATGCCAGGTATAGTCAAATTGATACCTGAGATTATCACAAATACCCCACTGTGTTTCCCCTCTATATTCTTCTAGTACCTTTACAGTCTCAGGCCTTACATTTATGTCTTTGATCCATCTGTGCTATTTTTGCATATGTTGAGAGTTACAAGTCCAGTTCCTTCCTTCTGAGCATAGATTTATTTGTATCCTGCACCATTGAAGAGACTTGCATTTAGTCAATGGATGTTCTTGTACCTTTGTCAAAATTCAATTGGCTGCTAAGACATGGATTCTGGTTTTTATTTGCATTGGTCAGTATGTACGGTTATACCGATACCATACTTCATAATGTCTTTTAATTCTATCAGCTTTGTTCTTTTTGGTGAGGATTGCTTTGGCCATTGGAGGTTTTCTATGGTTCCACAGAAACTTTAGCAGTAATTTTTCCTATTTCTGTGAAGAATATCATTGATATTTCTGGAGAAATTACATTGAATCTGTAGCCTATTTTTGATATTATGGACATATAACAGTTCTAAGCCATGAGCAAAAGATGCCCCTCCTATTTTTCACCTGTCTTCAATTTATTTCATCAATGTTTTTAATTTTATTGTAGAAATTCTTTATTTCCTTATTTAAATATATTCTTTCTTTTCATTTTCAAAAAATATTTTATTTATTTATTTTATGTATATATGTGTATCAGAAGGCACTGTATGTCCCTGTAGAGGACCAAAGGTGACTTCAGAAATCATCCTGGATTCCTTCTATTGCCTTCTTGCTTCGCTCTGGGATTTCTCAGGCTCTGCCCAGTAGGGCCACAAGTACAGATTGCTGCCATTTCGTGGGACTTAGGATCTAAACTCAGGACCTTCTGCTTGCCAGACAGTCTTAACTCCTGAGCCGTCTCTCCAGCCCTCTTTCTGTTCTTTCTGAAACAGGGTCTCATGTAGCTCAGGCTGGCCTCAGATTTGCTGTGTAGCCAAGGATGACTTTGAATTCAGGATCCTTCAGTTTTCCTATCAAAAATGTTGGGTTCACAGGTGTGTGCCACCCCACCCAGGATTTAAATTTATTCCTTGGTATTTTATTACATTTGGTAGCTACCATGAAAGAGAGTGACTTGATGGCAGAATTAGGAAGAAAAGGACTTGCTATACTTTGGCTATATTCAGGAGAGAGAGAGAGAGAGAACAGGAAGTGGGTTGACTCCCAGTGACATGACTCTCTCTAAAAAGGAACCACTTCCTAAAGGTTCCACAACATTCCCAAACATTACTACCATCTGGGGGCCAAGTGTTCCAAGTGAATCTACATTTGATATTCAAAATACATAGTTTTCAGTGGAGTCTCTGGGTTGTCCTCTCTTTAAAACCATCTTGTCTACATTGAGAAATAATTTGACCTTCTCATTCCTGTTTGGATAGCCTTTATATTATTGTCTTATTGCTCCGGCTAAGACTTCTAATATTTTTGAACTCAAAGGAAATGCTTTCGGGTCTCTTCCCCACTGAGTCTAATGTGAGCTACGAATGTGTCCTCTATATCCTTTATTGTACTGAGGTTATATTTCTTGTATGCCTAATTACTTGAGGTTTTTTATCATGAAAGGATAAAATATAAAATGATATTTCTATCTTTATTGGGTGTTCATATGGTTTATTCTCAATTTTGGTGATACTATTCACTATACCTGTTTATTTACCTATATCAAACCATCCCTTATATCTCTGAGAAAATCACTCTTTACCTTGATGTATAATATTTTCATATACTGTTGGATTTGATTTTCTAGTATTAAGAATTTTTTATCCATGTTTGTCATAGTTAGATGCAGGTACCAACTTGACAGTTGAGGGTTTGGGCTCTGGGCACATTTGTAGAGAATTAGTAGTTGAGTTAAGCCCAGAGTGAACCTGCAGGAGATTGTCTAGTGGATGGGAAAAGCCCAGCCCATGGTGGGTGGGACTAGTCCCCAGGCTGGGGGACAAAATGGAGGGAACTGATTGAGAAAGTGAGCATCCTTTTGTATCTTTAGCCAGACATGCTGGTCTGGCAAATAAGGATCATCCCTCTGTCAACTGTTACATGGAGATGGTGTGATAAGTTCCCTCAGCCCCTGGTGTTGGCGTGAGCTTTGCTTCCAAGCTGAAAAAAGAAGCTATAACTAGGAATTGTAAGAGAAAATAAACCTTTGTTCCCTTAAACTGTTTTGTCATGATTTTATCAGCAACAACGCAAGCGAACTGTGACAGAATTTGGTACCAGAGAAGTAGCGTGCTGCTGATAAATCTGGTTATGTGTTCTTTGTGGATTTTAAATGGTTTTGTTGGATGAAATTTGAAATGTTTGAAAATTTTGGGATTGTATATTACAAACACTGTTCTGCAGAGTTTAATGACCCATTGGGAGAACAGAGATGCTGAGAGAATTGTGGGTTATTTGGACCCAGTTTGTGTTAAAGGGAATAAGGACTTTGGTGACGTTAAATTTGAAGAAGACCATCTGGCTTGCTTGATAGAGGAGAGGTGTGTTGGCAGTCTTGAAACTTAGTATGAGGAAAAGGCAGATAACAGAACAGCTGTTGCTATTGGAGATACTAGTATTGTTGAAGAAGAACCTAGTGCTTTGCACTGAGATGGCAGAAGAAATGAATACTAACGTTTTGAGATTCTGCCCAGAGTCAGCACAGAGAAAATAAATCAGCAGTGATTCCAGGGAGCCAATCTCTACCTGGAGGTTATAGTAGAACTGGGCAATGTTGCCCACTGTGGTACTGGTTTTAGAAGTAGCAAAGATGCAAGAGGGAGGAGGTCATGGATCACTCCAAGGTTTCAGAGAATGGTGGAAGGCAGGCAATGTGCGGCAAGAAATCTGCAGAGAGGCCCAAGAGGGCATTTTGTGCTGTGGAATAAAAACCTGGTTTGCCATTGAGAAGTGAAGATGTTAGAGATAGCAGTACCAATGTGGGACATCAGCCAAGGACAGCTGTATACATGGGATGTGTGCTATGGATGGCTGCAAGTAGAGATTCAACCTGGTCTAGAGAAATGCTGTTTGTGCGACTTTGAACTGTGAAGAGGGACTGGGATTGCCCAGAATCTATGACCATGACTATGTGATGAGCAACAGAAGAAGGACATTGAACTATAGGATTTGGTATTTGACTGGCTGGACTTTGGTCTTAACTTGATATTTTCTTACTTTCAGTTAGTGTTTTATCTGTGCAAAAGTAACTTGATGTGACAAGATCTTACAATTTGAGATTTTGGACTTTTAGAATTAAATGTATTTGCAAGATAAATTTAACACTTGGGGGGACAAGGATTGAAGGTTACTGTTTAAAAGGGATGTGCTTTTGTGTCAGGTTGACAGGGGGTAAAGAGTCATAATTAGATACAGGTGTCAACTTGACAGTTGAGAGTTTGGGCTCTAGGCACATTTGTAGGCACATAGAATTATCAGTTGAGTTCAGCCTAGACTGAACCTGCAGAAGATTGTCTAGTCGATGGGGAAGGCCCAGCCCTGGTGGGTGAGACTAGTCCCCCGGCAGGCAAATAAAATAGAGGAAACTGAGAAAGTGGGCGTCCATCTGTATCCTTAGCCAGACATGTTGGTCTGGCAAGTAAGGATCGTCCCTCTCTCAACCGTTATGTTGAAATGGTGTGGTAAGTTCCCTCAGCCCTGGTGTTGACGTGGGCTTTACTGCCAAGCTGAAAAAGAAGTTGTAACCAGGAATTGTAAGAGACAATAAACCCTTGTTCCCTTAAACTGTTTTGTCATAATTTTACTAGCAACCATGCAGGCGAACTACTACAATATTCAAGGATATTGTTGAATAATTGTTGTATAATTTTCTTTATTGTGTTCTGGTCTGATTTTGGTATCAGAGTGATGCTGGTGTCCTACAAAAAGGTTTAGAAAGGTTATTCCCTTTCTTTTTTAAAATTTTTTATTATTTATTCAATTGTGTGTGTGTGTGTGTGTGTGTGTGTGTGTGTGTGTGTGTAGAACCACGGGATGAATTCGGGAATCACCATGGACCGCCTCCACGTCCTCCTTGTTTACTCTGCCCCGGGGTTCACAGGCTCTGACTTACCAGGACCTCGCTTCTGCCCAGCGTCCATACTTGGGGTCTAGGATCCGAACTCAGGACCTTCCCCCTGCAAGGCAGAGGCTTAACCCCTGAGCCACCTCTCCAGCCCCAGGTTAGTTCCTTTCTAATACTTTTGAATCCTTTGAAAAAAATTAATGTCCTTCTTTCTTTCCTTCTTTCCTTTCCTTCTTTCCTTTCCTTCTTTCCTTTCCTTCTTTCCTTCCTTCTTTCCTTCCTTCCTTCCTTCTTTCTTTCTTTCTTTCTTTCTTTCTTTCTTTCTTTCTTTCTTTCTTTCTTTCTTTCTTTCTTTCTTTCTTTCTTTCTTTCTTTCTTTCTTTCCTCTCTTTCTTATAATTTGATCTTGTTGCTTGTTATTGGTCTGTTCTGTTCAGGTTTTCTCTGTTCAAGTGGTTCAGTCCTAGGTCTTGTATATCCAGGGAGTGGGTCTCTTTTAGGCTTCCCAATTTGTTGCTATACAGTAGTCCCTGATGATTACTTGAGTTTCCATGGTATCATTTTACATTTCTGATTTTTCTGATGTATTTTCTCTTCCTTGGTTAGTCTAGCTAGCAGCATATCACCTTTGTCTTAAAAAAAAAAGACTGTTCATTTCCTTGATCTTTTGTGTTTTTCAGTCTATTTCATTTACTTTGGTTGATTTTTGCTATTTCTTCCTATCTGATGTTGGGTTTTGTTCTTGCTTCACTAGTTTAACAGCTGCAGCATTAGATTCTTTACTTGAAGTCTTTATTTATCATTTAGGCCCTTGTAAACATCCTTCTTAATACTGCTTTTATTCTGTATCATAGATTTTGGCATTCTGTGCTTTCATTTTGATTTATTTCCTGACATTTAAAACATCTTCCCTTTTGTTTCCTCATGGGTCATTTGAGAAAAATGTTATTTAATTTCCATATAGTTGTATAATTTCCAAAGTTCCTCTTTATCAATTTCTGTTTCATTTCATAATGGTCAGAGAAGGCCATACCATGATTTAAGTTTTTGGGTTTGCTGAGACTTACTTTGTGTGTAGCGTAATCTATGGTCTATCCTCGGAGGATATTCTGTGTGCTGATTAGACGAGTGTGTTTCCTGCAGTTGTTGGGTAAAAACTGTGAATGTCGGTAGGATCTGTTTGGTCCATTGTAAGTGTAGTTTAACTCTGAAGTTTGAAGGTTTTTTGGCTGAATTATCTGTCCATTGACAAAAATTCAATTTTGAAGTCCCTGATTATTATTGTATTAAAGTTTTTCTCTCCTTTCAGATCTCATAATCTTTGTTTAATGCAATTGAGAATTTCAGTGTTGGGCAGAGATATATTTACAGTCTTATTTCCCGTTAGTGAGTTGATCCTTATGTCATTGTATAATGAAATTCTTTGGCTCTTTAGGAATAAAAGATATTCATCTGCTAAAAAAAAGTATGAATACCACTGTTGTTCTTTGTGCATAGCAAATTCTACCAGTGGGTCTGGAAAATAAACTAAGACTATAAAATACAAACATAGTCCTTAAAATTGATCTGACACAAGCTGAACTTAGTTTCTTCTGCTGCTGCTAATATACAAACTTCAAATCTGAAATTTCCTTTTCCCCACTGCAGAATGAAAGGAAAATAATGCAGACTCTGGTTTCATTTGTCGGTCTCTTCAGTGATGTTGCAGACTTCCATGGATCAAGAGCCGCCTAGTGGGAAATGCTGTCTCTTGGGAGAGCCATGGGGCTTGTTTAGACCAGAAAATGCAGACCCTTCCTCTATGTTTATGCTGAATTATGTTTCAGGACACAAGCTGACACCCTAACATCCTGCTAACCAGCACCAGCCTCTGTACTCTGCAGATCTCAGCACTTGCCCGGGGTCAGATGGAAGGCCTTTTCACATCCTCTATTTCATCATCTTTTGTGGCAAACAGCTTGGTGTATTGGGGCAATCCAGGGCTTGAGATGTGGTATCTCCCCGGCTGGGAAATTGGTGCAGTGGTTAAAGTGCTTGTCTTGCAAGCAAGAGGACTGGAGTTTAGGTCTTCAGAATCCCATAAAAGGCCGCGGTGGCTTTCAGTTTCAGCAGGTGAAGGTGGGCGATCTCTCGAGCATCCTTCAAGCAAGCTGTCAGTGAGACTAGCCCTGCTGGAAAGCTTGGGGTTTGGTCGAGAGACTTTGACTCAAGAAAAAAAGGCATGAAAGCAATTGAGGATGATTTCCTGGTATCAACCTCAGACCTCTACATGCACGTGCACATGGAAAAAAAAGTGAAAATTACCATTTCGGTAAAAAAAAAAAAAAGTAAGAATTCGCATTTTACGTTTAGAGATTTTTCTCTCTTCGTTAGAGTATGTGTTGGAGGTACTTTTTGTTTGTCAAATTTGGGCCCCATGGTAACAGTGATATGTAAGACCATAATCCAAATACTAAAACTTAATCTGAATAATCCCTACACCTAAAAAGTATCAAAGCAAAATAAAAGTCTAAAGCAAAATCATTAAAAAAAATGCAGCTTTTAAAATTGTTGTCTTGCAGAGACGGGCCATGAGTTTAACGCATGCCTAGGAATGAATCTTCTTAAAAGGACCTTTTAAGCTTCTTTATTTTCTTTTTTCTTTTTCTTTTTGGTAGGACTGGGGATTGAACCTATGGCCCACTAAGCTCCAAACCTAGCTCTTATGGTCCCGCACCCCCACATTTTCTTCCTAATGTTTCTCCCTACCTAACAGCTTCTTTCTCTCTCTCTTTCTCCCTGCTTCTCTCCTTCTCCACCCCCCCAACCCATTTGCCTGAAGCTCCTTTTCTCCTTTCTTGCGCCTCTGCAGAATTTACTGCAACTCTCGTTAAGGCATCCAGCAAGCGGAGGCCAGGTGAAGGCATTTAGCCAAATGGACACTTGGACAGCAGTTGTGGCTGTCTTTGTCCCTCAAGCATGTTCAGTAGGAGCCTCCCAACTCCCTCCCTCCCTCCCTCCCTCCCTCCTTCCCTCTCTCCCTCTGTCTCTGTTTTGTGTGTGTGTGTGTGTGTATGTGTGTGTGTGTGTGTGTGTGTGTGTGTAAGCGGATACTTGAATATATGTGCCTACAGAGGCCTGAGGGTGGCATTGGGAGCCATCCTGGGTTGTTCTAGGTCCTTATTGCTTTTCTGTAGACTTTCCCAGTCTCTGGCTTTCAGGACCTGAATTGCTATATCCACCCAGCATTTTTGCATGGGTCCTTTTGCTTGCGAAGCAAAGGCTTTAGCCCCTGAGCCATCTCCCCAGCCCTTACTGACTCTTACAGAACAGCCCCATGGAACGGAGAAAGCACTGAAGTAAGACTCAGAAGATGCCTGTTCCTAATGGGTTGTGTGGCCTCCATGAACTCATTTAATTCTGAGACCCATCTTCCTTGTTCTACAATCAGGCTACCTGATGAGGATAAATTCAGTGGTACATATAGTGAAAGCCCTTTAAGAGCTAGAAACCTCTTTGATATTGCTATGAGTTTGAGAATAAGAATATAGTGGCTAGATGGTGTGTGTGTGTGTTGGGGGGAGAGTACTTAGGATTGTCTAATTCCATCATTTAACAGCAGAGAAATTAAAATCAGAAAGTTCTGTAATTTACTCAAGGCTGAATAGACAAAGGAGAGCAAAATTTGGAGTAGTATCAGTCTCTCTAATATGATACCCTCAAGCTAAAATGAATTTTGAATGGTTCAGGGAAGAACCAACACCATTAATCATACAACTTTCAGTGCTGGAAGTGATTCTATCTAGCACGTGGAGTCTGCATGGAGTGGGGGACTGCAGATTAGATGCCAGCAGCAGATCAGGCATCCAAGTGCTCGTGTGGCTGTGGAGCTGTTCTAGGCTTGCGGAGCACCAACGGTATGCCTGTCATCAAATGTATGGAGACCTGCTTCGTTCTAACAGTCATTCGCTCTGAATGATTAGGGACGGGTTCCCCCCCTCGCATTTGTACTGCCAACCTTCTAGTCTTAATTAATGGCTCTACAACAGCTGCGGGCATTCATTGCTAGTGATTCATTTACCAGAATGCAAAAGATCCCCCCTACTCATGAGTCATGAGAATCTTCTCCAAGCCAGTATTATGCAATGGCCCAGCTATTTGGAGGGTGATTGCCAGAGTCTGTCTCTCAATCGGCCTGTGTTTATTGCTTATCTTTCTGTCTTGAGTTCTGTACTACTTGAGCGAATAAATTTCAGATAAGGCAGAGGCCAGAACATTCTTCCTTGGTAACAGGTAAGGCTATTTGAGACCCAGTGACCCGATGGTGGCTCGGTGAGGCGTGAGCATGTTCCAGACAGCAGACTGTATATGCACTGGGAAGGATGCTAGCGGTTCACTCTGATGTTTTTGGGATTGTTTGCCCATTTGGATGTCACATGCTGTGCATTCTTCGAGCATGCTCCCTTATCAAGTATTACCATATTTTTTAAGCAATTTCGTCAAGGGAAGTTTCGTTACCTCTTTTCTGAAATGATAGTCTCCATCTGTTTTTGCTGGCCACAGAAAGAACAAATTCCAGTACCCGATTACAGCTGCACAGGCCTATTTTGAATGTCGCCAAAGCATTTCTTACAAGTATGCATGCTTCATATAAATAATCAATCAAGGTCCTTTGATAGTCACTTTCTACATGTCCTAGAGTTTATGCACCTTCCAAGTCTACTTTGAACACTGGTCTGTAATGTGGAGGAGCATGTATTTACAATTTACAACTCTCATTGTCTCCCTCCTTCCTTCCCTGAGATGGATCTTAGGTAGCTCAGGCTGACCTTGAACTCTTGATCTTTCTGTCTTCCATCTTTAAAATGCTGGAATTACCAAGTATATGACACCATGTCTGGTGTGTGCTATCACCATCTCCTCCTCTTTGTTCCTTTCTCTTCTTCCTCTTTGTCCTTCTCCTCTTCATCTTTTTTTGTCTTCTTCCTCCTCCTCCTTGAGAGCGTCTCACTATGTAGTTTTTAGGCTTCAAGCTGATAATTTTCCTGCCTCTGCCTCACAAGTGCCTGGATTATAAGATCATGCCACCATAGCCCGGGAGATGGTTCAGAAGTTAAGCCTTTGCCTAGAAAGCAAAAGGATCTGAATTCAGGACCCCCAGATCCAACATAGAAATGCCAAGGGCAAATGGCAGCAGCCTATAATTCTAGCTCTGGAAAGTAGAGCCTGAGAAAACCCACAGTACAGCAACAAGGGGGAAAAACAATACAGGATGTTTTTTTAATGTTACCATTGGACCTCCATAGGCACACACACTCAAGTGCCCTCTTGTGTACAATACCTGCACACATGTGCACACTGCACACATATGCACACCTACCCACATGCACACACATGCTTGTACACTAAAAAAAAAAAAAAAAAAAAAAAAAGAATTGTACTGTCCCATCTAGCTAAGTGCTGAAATTACTGTGTTTCGAGGAATATGTTGTTTCTTCATGTGCTGTAGTTTTGAACTTATTCTCAGGATGGACATAAACACAGCATGGACTCATCTGCTCATTGCCATAGTTACAGTTCCTCACGAATTTCACTAGCTACAAAGTAGATTCTGGAAAGGAGTTTTCAGGGATAACGTGGTTGAATTTTTTTTTCCTGAAAATTTTTCCACTTAGCACAGAAGACGGAGCTTGAGAATGAGAGAAAATGAGGGGAAAATGGTGCATTCTGTCTCGGGCTGCGGGAGGAGGAGAAGGGAGGGGTGTAGGAGGAGACAGGGAGAAGAATATATAAATCTTAGCAGGTGCTGAGATATGAAAGATTCTTGGCTCCTGCTCACACTGGTGTCTGGGGGTGTGCTTCATGTTAGGGAGACAGCACTCAGATTCAAATGACTTAGGGGAGAAAGGAGTATTTATTTGGATTGTGGTTCTGGGGGGAATATAGTCCATTCATGGTAGAAATCGCATAGCAGAAGGCAGAAGCCAGAGGCTGGTTCTGGTCACTGCAACCTTCAGAAGGCAGAGAGAGAGAGAGAGAGAGAGAGAGAGAGAGAGAGAGAGAGCAAGAGGAAAGGGTGGGGGGCAGCAAGCAAGGCTGGGCTGCCAAAGCTCAAGGGCCACCCCTGTGACATGCCTTTCTCCAGCAAGGCTGCACCTCTAGCAGGTGCTGCAACCTTTCCTAAATATTAGCATCAGCTAAGGATTCAACACATGAGCCTGTGGGTGGCAAATCACATTCAAACCATGACATACACTATTGCTGAAGGTGAGTAAAGAGATGACGGGAATTTGTTTTACTGTTTATTTCTCTAACCATTATGTGTGAAACCATCATGGTGGCACCTGAAACGCCATCACTCAGGACACAGAGGCAAATGGCTTGTGTGTTCAGGCACAGTCTGAGCTAAAGGCTTGATCAAAGGTTTGCCTTGGCTAAACCATCTTCCTAGGTGTGTCTAAAGGCTCAGCTTGCAAATTGTCACATTAAACATGGTAAAGTACAAAAATGAACTGACAGTGTGTTGGCAAACCAAGGAAAAAGCTAGGGAGAAGATAATTTCTGAGCTAGGTTCTAAGAGCCAATGTTTTTCCCAAGGAAGATAAAGCAGCACAGAGAAATTCCCTATAGAAGAGGTGGTATTTGAAAAGACACAAAGATAATGAGAGAGCACGGCATGTCAGGCATAATGATCAGTGGGAGAATTAGGGTTACATCATGGAGAACTTTCTGCATCTTACTAAAAGAGCCTGGGTTTGAACCTTTAGAAAAGGGGGTGTGGGGTGAGTATGAAGGTTTTCAAGTGAGGGTGAGGGGAATCCCATTTGTGTCATGAAAGGGTGATTGGCATGGAGAGGCTAGCAGCATGCCGAGCAAATGTAAAGTTGTCTAAGGCAGAGAAGACGGACACAGGCGTTATCAGTTGGAAAAGGAGTGAAGGCAAAACGGAAAATATTTAGATGTCTTGGTCTCATACTGCCATTGGTGTAACGAATACGTGTCCCAGGGGGTTTAGGGCAATAAGGAATTGACTCTTGCTCACTGTTATGGTTACATTTTAGTGTCAACTTGACAGTTGTAGACTGTTTGGGGCATGGCTGTGAAAGGTTAACGGTTGGAATGCCCCCTGAACAAGTCTGCAGGTACTTGATTAATTGCTGTAGAAAACCCAGCCCATAGTGGGTGGTACTTTTCAGTGGTGGACCAGATAATAGGAAGTGCAAGGAGGAAGGACTTGCTCTTCCTTATCTTGTGTGCACTTGTGGAGTCCTCTCTTCGAGCATCATTCACTTTTAGAGCATCGTGGCCTTCTTTGTTGCTGCTACTGCTGCCTCCGTCCTTGGCTGCCATAGAGCTTCATCCTTTCCACGTTGCTGCTATTCTACCACCTTTAAAGCCCGGTCTTTTGGCCTTGTTGCTGTTCGCGTTGCTGACATAGGAGCCTAGCTGTTCCTCACTGATGTTGGAATCCAGCTTCTTTGACTCTCCAGAGAAGTAAAGGCTTGAGACCTTTTGGGGATCTTTTGGCTTTGTGGAGCATCCCAGTCAAGAACAAAGCAGCTATGAGCTACCACTTTGAAGGACACTTTTTTTTATTATAAGTTAATTTAATAAACTTATTTATATACATTACATTCTAGAGATTCTGTTACTTCAGAGAACCCTGACTAATACACTCATAGTTGTTGATATTCATTATGATGGCAAGAGAGTTGATACCATTTTATTTACAGAAATAGCCTAGAGAGGGACATACTTTCTAGTATTCTAGTCTGTCCAAGCCAACCAGGTTTCTCTCCATCCAATGCATCAGCCCAGGGAATGGGCTTGCCTTAGCTAAACCATTCTTCATAGGTACCTCTCAGCTGTCCAGTCAGCATATGAAAGAGATTAAAAATGGACAGAAATTGATAGTTTGGGTATCGGAAGTAAGGCAGGAAAAGGTGTCAGGGGTAATTTTCTGGTGTAGGCTTGGGAAACTGAGCAGGTGCGGTGGCTGTTGTGATAGGTAGATGCAGGTTTCAACTTGACAGTTGCAGGCTGAGCTTTGGACACAGCTGCAAAGAATTGATAATTAGGCAAACCCATGAGCAGTCTGCCGGAAATGTCTAACTGATGGGGAAGATCAGCCCACAGCCAGGGTCCCTTCCAGGAGCGGATGAGGTAAAGGGAGTGCAGGAGGACAGGGTCTGACCCTGTGTGCTGGCTGTGCTTGTTCATTGCTGCTCTTCCTGGGTCTTTGTTCCTGCCCCCCTTTCCTCACTGCTGCCGTGCTGCAGTTCTTCACCTCTCAGCTCCCAGCCTCCTTAGCCCTCCAGCGTGACTGAGTTCAGAGGGCTCCCTGGGAACCTTCCAGTCTTCAGGACCAGCTTAGAGTTGGGGGGCTATTCAGCTCTTGAACTCAGCCACTATAGGCACCTGTTGGTGGACTATGCAGATTTTATCTTGATAATCAAGCTACTAAATTCCTTTTTATACACATACGCATGCACGCACACACATATATCCGTTCTATTGGTCCTGCTCATCTAGAGAACATTAGCTAATATTTAAGAAAGCACATGCTGGAGAAGTAAAGATCTGTGACTAAGATTGGCCAATAGATGTGAGCAATACAGATGTAAAGCGGGATTATAGGTCAGGTTGCTATGGAAACCTCAAAGTACAGTTTTCTGAAAAAAAAAAAGAATAAAGCTTAATTTGCATCTTAGTATTAGGATAGCTACCTAAAAAATCCTGAACTTTTGGAGATTAAGACATCTTCCTTATTTTTCTGTTGTTCTCAACTATGTTTTCCATGTCAAGATTGAAGACAATGGCCCTTTCCTTGCAGTAGACAATACATGGTTCACATGCACTTCCTGCTAACGATGGAATTCAGAGTGGAACTTGTCGTTTCTGCTCATATCACCTCTGTTCACATCCACTGACCATGTTTAACCCGAGGCCCTGTCTAAAGGACGAGAGGCGCCTAACGGAGTCTGCAACATGACGCTGTAAGTTGGGTGGTATGTTAGCTTTCTGTCACCGCAACACAGCAAATATTGATTTTTGGTTTACAATGGTAGCTCTGCTGTTTTGGGGCTGGTAGGGAGTCAGCATATCATGTTGGGGCCACACGGCACTGACAGAGAACCACTTGCTTCCTGGGTGGGAGGGAAATAGAATGGGGCAGCAACCCAGGTCTTTCTCACAGTCGTCTTTGGGATACGCCCCAGTTGCCCTGAAGACTCCCACTAGGCCCTACTCCTTAAAGGTCTCATCTTCCTATGGCAGAAATCTGGGAGCTGGCATTTAACATCTGGGGCTTTGAGGGACGTTAAAGATACAAATTAGGGGGCGGTAAGATTGTAAGAGCACAAGGATGGGAGGAGCAATGATATGCAAGATACTCCACACAAGTTAGGGCCGAAGCAATCATAATTGGACTTTGCATGCCCTGCGCAATGTCCAACACACTATTGATCAGGAAAGGGCTTTGGATGTGGGACGTCAACTTTCTAGATTCTTCTTCCATGGCCAAGGCTACCAATTTCTGCCGGTGGCTATTGTCTCCAATTTCCAGTTAATAGGAGGCATTGGAGCAGGGCACGCAACTGACGACCAGGCTAGATTCTGTTCACCTGCCTTCCTTAGAGGTAGGTGTGGCTCTGTGATGACGGGATAGGCTTTTAATGAGAAAAATCCTGAGCTCTTCAGTGGAAAAGGAGAGAGTGTGAGTGATCACGGGGAGCTGTAGGGAAGGTAGGACTGCTGGTTGCCTGAAGTCTTGGACTGCCTTGGCAAGATGCCTCCAACTTGTAAGTTTAAAATCCTTTTCTTTGGCTTTCTTTGTTTTTCCATCCAGCAGATTGAGATGTTGTAGGGCTACAGCATGGCATAATTCCCATTTTTACCAAGAGCAAGGCCTTTTTAAGTGAAGACAACTCTTCAATGTAAATATCAACTAAAACATAGCAGAGAAATAATTCCAGCTTCATGCCCTTCTGCCTTGTCCACGTAGCTTCTACCTCAATATCACAAGCCTGCAAGCTCGCATCTTAATGTATTCATTCTTGTTCTTCTATGCTCTCCTATGGTTGGCTCTGCATAAGTCTGTTTTAAAACTTTGTTTATTCATTCATTGTGTGTGTGTGTGTGTGTGTGTGTGTGTGTGTGTGTGTGTATCAGATGGCACATGTGGAGGGCCAAGAGTGACTTTAGGAATCATCCTGGATCACTTCTACTTCTTTTTTGCTTCATTCTGGGATTTCCCAGGCTCCACCCACCAGAGCCAGAAGTGCAGGCTGCCGCTGTTTCTGCCTGGCGTTTTTTCATATGGGACCTAGGATCCAAACCCAGGACCTTCTGTTTATGAGTCAGAGTCTTAACCCCTGAGCCATCTCTCCAGCCCATAAGTCTGTTTTAAAGTGGACAAATAATCTGTACCATCCCTGGCTGCATGGCTGGTCCAGATCCCCACCGTTGCTTAGCATCTTTCCCTTTCTTTCCGCCTCCACTGCGATCATAAGATCATAAGGACAATGTCGATGTTTCAGAGATCAAGAGGGGGCAGAAAGCTGCTTTGGAAACTGACTCGCATCTTCAGGAGGGAAGCCCAGGAGGAGGCCAGATAATAGTTTCACGCCTCACACAATAAATGCAATAAACCTCAAGCAATGAGAGGTGGACATTCTGTGTGGCTAATTGGTGCCCTGTCTGCCCTATGAGAAAATAAACTTTCAACTACATCAAAGTCTTCAGTCACAAAAAAGAAACACTTCCCTTAAACACACACACACACATGCACACACACACATGCACACACACACACACACACTCACACACACAAAAGACCGTGAAAAGTGTCATTTCCAGGAGTGTTGGTGGACAGACCATGGGAAATCTAAACATAATCACCTCTATTTGGCCACCTCTAGGCCATTGAACTATTTGCCTTGGGAAGAACAAAGAGTGGAGATAATTTACTTAGATTCAACTTCTTAGGAAGTGAAGCGATTGGTCAGCAGTTGGCTTCAGTTACCGTGAGAATTCCCATAGTTTCAAAATGTGTCGGGGGTTTGGGGGGCTGGGGAGAAGGGGCTAGAGAGATAGCTCAGGGGTTAATGCTTTTGCCTTGCAAACAGAAGGATCTGAGTTTGGATCCGAGTTCCCACCTAAAAATGCTGGGCAGAAATGGCAGCAGACTGTAATTGCAGCCCTGCAATTACAAAGCAATTGCAAAGTAAAACAAAGTGAGGTAGAGCAATCTAGATGACTCCCACGGACCTCCAAGGGCACATGCAGCTCAAGCATTCCTCAGTTAGGTGTGATTGTGCGTTGACTGGGGAGGGGGAGGATGTATCATCTGGGAACGTGTAAGAATTGTCCCTTGGGTAAGCTTCCAGAAATGCACAGAGCTATCAGAAATTATACTACCTGTAAAGCCATTTTCTACCAACCACCTCAGTTATCCAAGAACCATGGATCGCAGTAAGACCCTTGCTGTCAGAGAACCTATTTTTGGAAGACGTTCTTTGGGAATAATCTTCGCTTAGGGAAGCACCGCAGAGATACTATGGAGAATCCTCTATATCTCTCACTCCATTTTGTTTCTGTTAATGTTATAATTTAACATAACTCTGAGACAGTCGTTGAAACTAAGATAATTACATTAGTGTCAGCTTATTAAGTGAACTACTGGCTTTATCTAGATTTCACATTTTCCCCATTGACTTCCTGTCAAAAGTTCAGAAGTCAAGGTGGGAAGGGGTGGGCAGTGCTCATAATTTAGATCTTCACGCTGATATTTCCGGTTCTCACAATAGTGACTGACAGGTGCTTGGCCTGTGTCTGCATAGAGAACAAAGCAGAAGAAAAGCAGCTGGATTTGCTGGTCGGATAGTGGGAAGGAGCTGGGGCGGTGGTCATGCAGGTAGCTTGTCTGCAGGGGGTGTCTGGCATATGACCCCAGACCTTTGACTCTTCCCTTGCAACACGATTGTGGGGACAGCAGACAACATCAGTGGGCTGAGACCTGAGTGGGAAGAGGAGATGTTGAGGGTCAAAGACAGTGCAGTGCATCAATGATGCAGAGGCAGAGAGAGAGAGAGAGAGAGAGAGAGAGAGAGGAGATGTGTGTGTGTGTGTGTGTGTGTGTGTGTGTGTGTGTGTGTGTGTATAAAGCATGTATATAGCTTTAGGCAAAGGTTGGGAGTCAGGGGATGAGGAAACTGGTGCAGGTGAAAGGCAGATCCACTGTGAAAACTCCACGGGAAACAGATCATTCCTGAGGAAATGGCTTATCCAGCACAGTAGGAACTCTGATTCGGAGCATAGGTAGAAAAGCCAGCTTTGGAAAAAGAGGCTTTTTTCTTTCTCAATGAAATCAGAAGAAAGACACAGGTCAATATGGCTCATGGATGTGGTCACTTTGCCTTTCTTCTTCCTGGTTCAGATTCCAAGGCTTCTGTGTTTTTAAGAGCTGCAGAAAGGCTGTCTCCTTAGAGGGGGGGGGAGTAGGGTTGGGTTATAAGTGTGGCTAGATGGCTTGCAGGACTGATGATTGTTGGGATATGTGCACTGGGGTAAAGCAATGAAGACAAGTGAGACTGGAAAAAAAGAATGGCAGCGCGTAATTGAGGGCCTGGAGATAGTCAGGTTATTAGATTTTGTTCTGGAGCAAAATGATACGTTGTTCTCTCTCTCACCGGCCAGACTCTCTAAGGACATTGAGCCTTTTAAGATTAACTTTTCCATTTCTGTTCCTATTACTACATTATCGGTCCACTTATTTTTTGTGTCTCAGGACTGAGTAATAGTCTTCATTGAATTTGAAGACTGTTTACCGCCTCAGGAATTTATAAAGTAACCTGAATCTGTTAATAATGGAAACTTTCTACCTTGTTTATAGTAAATGATTCTAGTCACATCCTAATAAAAGCAAAAACTAGAGTTAGATTTTTCCCCCCTGCATTTTGGTGATCAAATCTTGGGCCTTGCATATGCCAGGCAAGCATTGTATCACTGAGCTATACCCCTGGCCATTATAGATCCAGATTTTTGAAAAAAGGACTTATTATAATTTTGAGCATCTTAATTTAAAAAATATTTTATTTATTTACTCTGTGTGCGTGGTGCGTGCGTGCGTGTGTGTGTGTATGTGTGTGTGCGTGTGTGTGTGTATGTATCAGAGGGTACTGTGTGCCCCTGTGGAGGACCAAGAGTGACTTTGGGAACCATCCTGGATCCCTTCTATCTCCAGGCTCAGCCCACCAGAGTGGAAAGTGCAGGCTGCAGTCGTTTCTGCCTGGCGTTTTTTACATGGGACCTGGGATCTGAACTCAGGATCTTCTGCTTGTGGAGGCAGAGTCTTAACCCCTGAGCCATCTCTCCAGCCTGAGTATCTTAATTTTTATTGTAGTATGTACTAGACATTTTGCCCATGTCTACAAGGTTCTTTGGTTTCAAATTTAGCAATGAAGATTATTTTAACAAATATTATTAAGCATCTTCTACAGCCTGGCTTCATTTGAGGCATTTGGGATAAATCAATGTGTAAAGAAGGCAAAGATGTGGGATCTGTGAAGATGCTTTTTAACAGAAACATTAAGTGGGTGCTTTGCTGAGCACACACACGTAGTCAGTCGTCATAATAATTTTTAGCTGCCTTGAATTCATCCCACCTTCATAGTGGTCTTTTCTGGCAAGGGTGTTGCCACTTTCTATATTCAGTACAGTTTTGTAGTACTCCGTGTCCTCGTGCCCTGGTTTTGCGAGTCAGAACTAAGCACATGATGAGTGTTTACCAGGCTATCCAGTGTTTTATCCCCTGAACTCTAAAATCCGTCTATAGAGCTCATTCATCCTTCTGAATTTTTGAAGACGTTTTTATGATGAGATTTGCCGGTGTGTTTGTGAACTTTATCTTTTCAAAGTGTGGTTGACCAATGTTTAGCTTCGAGAATTCTCCTGTAGGGATTCTACCTCTACCACTGTTATGGCTTTGCTCGCCCGAGTTTTAGTTTCTGTGGCTTATCACATGGAACCTATTATTTGCTTCTAGACTTTCTCCCTTGATTACTGTATCATACATTCTATAATAAAGAGGAAATACTGAGAGATCATTTCAAGGAATTCTTTTGGCTACCTAACATTCGGATTTGAAGGTTTCCTGTATGTTCAGATCTATACATGGACTTATTATTTTTTCCTTGATTTTGAGCACAACTTAGAAAGGACAAACTCGACTTCATTTCTTTGGGAATGTGGACAAACTAGACAGAGGTAACTTTTGCCCAGTTGGTCCTCCTGCCACTATGAAGTACTTTAAGAACTTAGAGACGGTCTCATAGCAATTATATTCAGCTGGTGTGACAAGGGGCCAGTTGGCAACAGTACAATGCTTGCCTATGGCACGGACAGGTTGCCAATGCTCAACCAGCAGGAACACAGGAGGAGAAGCTGACACTTGACATTTCTGCCACTTACTGCGACCATCTTGCATTTGTGGAATCAGCAAGCACTGTTCTTGGCCTTCCTGCAGGGCTACAGCATTGTAGGAACACGAGGGCACCCCTCATATGGCAACAACACCCCTAAAATCAGAACATGAAGCATCCTTGACTCTTGATAGGCAATAGGCTTCTTGCCTACTTCTTCCTGGATTCTGGCCCCGACCTCCATCCGAGGGTTCTCTGCATACTGTTTCCTCATGCCTTCTCCAGGAGTTTCACACTCAGAACTTAGCTCTACCCTCTGGCTTTTATTTTTTCTCCCCAGTATGCCAACAACTAATTCTTGGCTATGCCTAATGTGAACAGGCATTTGTGACTTTTCATGTCCTGCCTATCCGACATCTCAAACTGACTCTAGCTTTCTCTATCGAATACTACCAAAGACCTTTCCCATCACTTCATTCAACAGCTCTCTGCAGACCAAATCCACTCCTAAAGTTGGTACAACCTATTCAAGTATGAGCTAATGTTAAATACTCTAATACTAAAATATTTAGTCTGCCTGCCTCGACTAATGCATCTTCCTAGAGACACGGAAAGTTAGCATTTCTAGGCTTCTAACAGTCCTACTCTTGAGCATACTTGCCTAGTGGAAACTGTCCCTCAGTCTGTGTTTTGGCTTCTCTTCTTTTTCTAGCTCTGTCCTTTATCAAATGGGGAACCTTGATTGGCTATCGCAGCCCACATGCCCAGGCTCTGGCCACATCTGCACGTACAGCCCTCCATTGGCCATTACGGGCTTATGCACATTCTCCTGTACTGATCTTTATAATCTTTACTGATGTCATTGGCCTTCAGGAGGAAAGACAGGGAAAAGATCTCTTCTGGATTTGGAAACTGGACCAGGAGCCATTTTGGCAGTGAATTCTGGAGTCCAGTTCCAATAATTAGAGTGTGGAAGGAGAGATGTAGGTTATAAGAGAGCAGATAATATCGGGCCAGGAGGACCTGATGCTAAGGAGGGATATGGCTTGAGAGGACATGGGCGAGTCCTCTTCCCCCAAGCTAAGGACAAAGTGGTGATGCTGGAAGTATGCGTGAATTCATTTATGTTTTTATCTTGGTGGGGGACCATTAGGTCATCAGAGGGGAGTGTTTTCATTAAGTTTATTAGACTCAAGAGGGAGATATGTAATATTTCTGGCTGACCTCTCAGAAGGTGACAGACTTATGAAAGTCATTCTGTTTCCTCCGGCTCTTGAAGTAGTTTTGTAAGAAATGAGAGGAGCTGTTTCAAAACAGCCAAAAAGACCCAAAATGATAAGTCCAAAGGGGAGAGTCCAAAATAATGCATGTAGATGAAAGTGCCACACAGCCTAAAACAGGAGTGAATATTTCTCTTAATTCCATGTAATAACAACATAATAATAATGTAAATAAAAAGTTACTTTACAATTATTTTGTAAAGTCAACAAGAAGTTGCTGACTACCTGTTTGGTTTCAATTCTCTCTGCAAGGCCAGAGAAGGGGATACATTTTTTTAATTTACTTTTTTAATATTTTATTTATTTATGTGTGTGTGTGTGTGTGAGACAGAGAGAGAGAGAGAGAGAGAAAGAAAGAGAGAGAGAAAGAGAATACTGTGTGTCCCTGTGGAGGACCAAGGATGACTTTGGGAATCATCCTGGATTGCTTTTACCTCCTCCTTGCTTCACTCTGGGATTTCGCAGGCTCTGCCCACCAGAGCTGGAAGTACAGACCACCACCGTTCCTGCCTGATGTTTTTACGTAGGACCTTGGATTCAAACTCAGGACCTTCTGCTTGCGAGACAGGAGTCTTAACCCCTGAGCATCTCTTCAGCCCCTTTTAAGTTTTTAAATTAATTTTTAAAAAGTTTTACAGGCATATCGAGTACTAATACCCGCTTCCCTCCATCCTCCCCTCCCATTTCCATCCCTTCCCCTCATCAATCCATTCCACTCCCTCCCACCCTCCTGCCTGACCTCTTCTATGGACCCCAGAGTTCCCTCTGGCTTGTATACTCTTGTGGAGGTTCAGGCCTGTGTGGCATACCAAGTTGTCCTTAAAGAAGGAGATAAATATTGAACAGTACCCTAATAACCAAGAAGGGTCTTTCTAGGTAATAAAAATGAGAAAGGTCCTTGAGAGACAAGTCTCATTTGTAAAATGGGGATCATGCTTGCTTTAGAGGTTTTCTGAAGGAAAAGAAGTACCAAATGCCAGGTAGTAGCTCATATACAGTAAATATTATTCTTCCTATTATTTCGGGCTTGGCATGGGGGAAAAGACAAAGACAGATGGATGAAAATGTGCTAATTTATAGAGGAACTGATTTCAGATTGTGTTGTGAGAATTTGCTTTGCTTAAAAGCGATGATGGGAGATTAGCCAAGAGCTAACTGAAACCAAATTATGTTATCTGCAGGGTGTTGACATATGTCTCTTTGACAAGGGTAGTCTGTGAGTGTCAAGATGTGAATGCTCTGGACTAAAGGCACTAGGATCCTTATAAGCAAGGGATTAACAGTCACAATAGTGTTCCTATACTTAAGGGGAACACAAGAAAGAGTTCTAGGAATTGCCACTGAGTCCTTACACCTCGTCAGAGAGGAGGACCCAGAGGAAAGTTTGATATACACATTAAAGGATGCTTCAGAGATGGGTGGAGGGGGCACTGGGAGAAAGGGAGGGAGGGGGGAAAGGAAAAAGAAAAGGGGGGAGGAACAGGGAAGTTCAGGGAGGGATGGAGGGAAGGAGGGGACAGGGGTTCCTATTACGTTTATATGAGCAGAAAAATAAAAAGAAAAAAAAAGATGTGAATGCGCATGTGAGGACCTAAAGTATTTTAGAAAATTATTTTTTGTAGTGTCAGAGAGGGTGGTGTGGAGATGAAAGAGCCCAGAAAGAAGGATCTGTAATAATTCGGATAATAGATGAGCTGATCTCGACCTAGGACTCTTCTCATAAGATGCATAAGAGATGTCAAATGTTGGCAGTGTTACTTGGTGCAAAGGGTTAGGAGGGTCAGTTGACAGTGATACTTGCAGGTGGCTGGTTGCTATGGTGCCTAGATGGAAAGAGAGGGGATGATCGATTAGAGAAAGAGACGGAGCCGTCCCATAAAGATGCCCTGCTGGCCATTGGTAATGGTGAGATCAGAGTGGAAATACAAATGAAATGCTAAAGCGGGATGGAGATTGAAAAGTGACCATTCAGTTTGAGAGCTGGGAGGTCATAGGTGAGTTTGGCAATGTTAATAATGGAATCAGTGATGAGAAGAAGGAGAAAAATAGCTAGATAGAGCTGCCTACTGGGAATTTTTGAACATTCCCCTTCAGACTGGAGTACATATGATACTATTTATTAAAATTAGCTATAAATACATACATGAATATGAATAAATTAATGTTTGTATGTCATAGAGATGTGGTTGACCACATACTTAGTGGCTAATATTATTTGTCTGAAGATGATTGGACTGGAGATATATATATATAATGTGTATATATATAATGTATATATGTATAATTTTTATCATAGATTTTGTATGTTTTATTTTGATTGTTTTTATTTGGAGATAGGGACTGTTGCAGTTAAAACCTACATGGTTGCTGATAAATGACTTAAGGGAACAAGGGATTTTTTCTTTCTTACAATTACTGGTTACAGTTCTTAGTCCAGCTTGACAGGAGAGCACGCACCAACACCAGGGCCGAGGGAACTGGCCACACCATCACCACATAACAGCTGAGAGACGGACAATCCTTACTTGCCAGACCAGCATGTCTGGCCAAGTGAACAGAAGGATGCCGACTCTCTCAACCAGCTCTCTGTGATTTATTCCAGGGCCTAGTCCCACCCACCATAGGCTGGTCCTTCCCCAGTCAGCTAGACAATCTCATGCAGGTTTGCTCTGGGCCCTAACTCAACTACTAATTCTCTACTAATGTGTCCAGAGCTCAAACCCTCAACTGTCAAGTTGTCACCTGTGCCTAACTAGGACAGGGAAACATTGTATAGCCTAGGCTGCCTGGAACTCACTGTATAGTTTACACTGGCCTCAAAATTACAGCAATCCTCTTACCTTAGCCTCCCCGCCCCACTACCATCAAGAGCTAGCATCATAGGTCTGAGCCACCATGTGTTTGTAATTATTCCTTTTCCAATATACATATGTGTTTCAAGTATAGTATTTATTGGTAGTTGGCAACATAAAAACATTACATTTGTGTCTATCACAAATAAAATGACTACTAAGAATAATAAGTCTACTGGTCTTAAATAACACACAGATTAAAATACAGCAGATATATACCAAAGGTATTTCAAGGAACATATTGGCCAGTTGGAAAATATTACAATGTAAAAGTCGTCTATAAAGGTCTAGAGATGGGGCTCAGCAGTAGTGTTGTAGCACACACACAAGATGCTGGGCTCAAACTCCAACACCGCCCAAATTTTCTTAGATTGTAAAAAATCTTCATAACTAGACCCAAATGGTTGCAATGGTAGAGTGAGAGAAATGTCAGCAGATAGGGAAGAGGGTCCAGTATCTTTATTACAGAGTCAGCCATGTATATAACCTGCTACTGGGTGAGGCAGGCTGCCAGCACGTGATTTCTGCAACTTTTCTCTTGCCTCTCTCTCCTCTGAAAGGGGACTGGGGCAGGACAGAGTGACAAGTGACCCCCGAGTGTATTTTCTGTGCAGCAGATTTTAGTACAAGGGAACAAGTGTCTTTTCTTATTGGACCTGCCTTCTTTGAGAACCAAAGGATGTTTTGGCTTTGCAGAGTGCCAGGTTGATTTTGCTCTCTCTCTCTCTCTCTCTCTGAACCTGAAGGCATGGAAAGCATGGAAACAAAAGGTTTGTATCCCTTAAACAGTCTCAGAGTCAGGAGTCCTGGACAAAGTTGTTCTACTGGCTCTGGCTTCGGATGACTAGAATCAGTGTTTTCATTTGGCCATTGGAATCATGGGAAAGGAGAATTCCCCAAATATTGCAAAATAAGCAGAAGAGTTGATGATTTCAAGTCCCAGAGTCTGGAGCACTGGTGTCCAGAGTAAGACTTAGGAGGCCCTGTAAAGATGCTGTACCTGAGCGCGATTCAGCAAAGTAACATAAAAGGAATGAGAATGGACTACTCCCATGCACAGGAGCACAGAGAGAGGAAAACAGGGCAAAGTAAATGAACAAACAAAATGTCCTGGGTTGTTCCATGTAAAAGGAGGGAAAAAAAAAAGCAACACAGAAAGAAGAAATTCAATTAAAATAGAGTGTTTGGGATGGCCATGAAACATGTTTAGGGGGCTTCTAGAACATACAGGTGCCAGTCCCACCATAGACAGCTCAGAGTCCTAAGGGTGAATCTGACTGAGTACCTGAGCGTCTTTAATCTCTTCCAGTGATTCTAATGCCCAGTGGGCTTTGCCAAACATTAATCTGAGTTCACATGAGGAGATCTTGGTTGTCAATTTGACTACACCTGGGATTAGGTAACAGATTAGCTATCAGACCACCTAAAGAGATTATCTGGATTAAGATACTTGCAAAACAAAGACTGACCCTAGATCTGGATAGAAGCTTCCAGTAGCAGAGCAGACAAAAGGAAGGCCCCAGAAGAGCCTGAGGCTCTGGTCCTATGCTGGCAAACTCATCTTTCCATCTGCCACCATCAGAACCCAGTTTTGGGGCTGGAGAGATAGTTCAGTGGTTAAGACTCTGCCTCACAAGCAGAAGGACCTCAGTTCAAATCCTGGATCCCACGTAAAAAAGAAAAAAAATCAAGGTGGAAATGGGTGTCAATCTGAACTTCCAGCTGTGGAAAGCAGAGCCTGGGAAATCCCAGAAGAAAGCAAAAAGGAGTGGAAGAATCCAGGATGACTCCCAAAGTCACTCTTGGGCCTCCACAGACACGCACAGTGCCCTCTGACACACACACACACACACACACACACACACACACACTTACTTACTTACTTATTTAATTAAAAAGAAAACCTAGCTTCTTTGACCCTCCAAGGAGATGTTCTGAGATGTTCAGGAATCCTCCAGCCTTCAGTAACAGACTGGAACTGCTGAGATTGAGCTTCTGTACTGAGCAGATACACACTATTCTTGGACTACCTAGACCTTATCTCATAATCCGATAAATTCCCTTTTTATATAGTCATTCTATTGATTGTGTTCCTCTCGAGACCCTGAGTAATACAGGACCAATTTCTATGTTGAATGCCCGAAGTAGATCCATCATCTGTTCTACATCATGGTGATATTTCCTGTGTCGCCATTACGCATCTTCCCAGTTCATGAAAGTATTCTACAGTCCATAGCATATAGGCTGATAGTTAGCATTAGTAGTATTGGAGAAACTTTCAAGGATTGTGATTTTGGTTCCAGTTTCTACATATTGACATTCTTGGGGCCAGTAGTTGGAAGGTTATACAAGTGTTCCTTGGAGAAAGACTGACAGTCTTATTTTATTCGAAAGCTGAGATTCCTGAGGCTGAGATAGGAGAATCATGAGTTTGAAACCAACCTGGGCAACATAGCAAGTTCCAGGCCGACCTGGTGCTTCATAGTGAAAATTTATTTTGAGAGTAAATAATCAAAATGAAACAAAGCTGGATTTCTAGGATGAATTTAGACTTGAATTCTGAGATACGGCAGTTTCTCTTCTTTCTTTTTTTTATTTATTAAATTGTGCGTGTGTGTGTGTGTGTGTGTGTGTGGTGTGTGTGTGTGTGTGTGTGTGTGTGTGTGTGTGTGTAACCACAGGCGAATTCAGGAACCACCATGGACCGTCTCCACCTCCTCCTTGTTTACTCTGCCCTGGGATTCACAGGCTCCGCCCTACCAGGCCGCCCCCGCTTCTGCCCGGCGTCTATACATGGGGTCTAGGATCCGAACTCAGGACCTTCTGCCTGCAAGGCAGAGGCTTAACCCTGAGCCACCTCTCCAGCCCCAGTTTCTCTTCTTTCTATTTCTTAGATGCCTTTATGAAGTATTTGAAGACACCATATCATCTGCTTACCAAGCACTGTAGCAAGGTGATCTGGGGTAATACATTTGATTCACCTTGTCCTATAAGGGAGACGGGAGGCTGCTGTGGGCTGCTGGGCATCTCATGGTTCTTGCATGGGAAGTCAGGGGCTGAATTCTGAGGAAAAGTGTTCTGCTTGTTTCTGCCCAGTACTGGTCATAAATAAAAGAAGATGAGCCTAGACTTAGAACCTTAAAGCCAGTCTTCGAATCCCACCCTGATAACCAGTAGAGGTCAATTAACTCAATTACAAAGGGTAGGTATGCAGAACCGAATCAGTGACTACAAAATGATTTTGAAAAATTCTGAAGCTAGAGGTCGGTGATTATCATTTCTCACATTATCAGAACAGGTATGTATAACTGTTGAGTGTATATGTGGTGTGTGTACATGATCATATGTGTGTCTCTGTGCATGTCTTCCTCAGTCATTCCCCATCTTGTCTTTTGAGACAGGGTCTCTCACTGGATGGGGAACTCACTGTTGTGGCTGGAATGGCTGGTTAGCTCGCCCCTGGAATCCACCAGCCTCAGCCTGCGCCCTTCCCCAGCACTGGGGTTACAGATAATCACTGCCACATCTCAACTTGAATGTGGGTGTTGGGGATCCAAACTCAAGTCATCATGCTTGTATGGTAAGCAATTTTTCCCATCCTTAAAAGAAGTATATCTGAGCAACCCTATTTGTTAGTGATTGAGATGGATAGACACTAAAAGAAATATTCCCAGATCTATTTTCTTTGAAGGTTTTCATATATCTCAGAAGTATCGGTATTGTTTATGCAGGTACCAAGTTTGTTTCTCCCTCAATTATAATTCAAAATTCATTGCTTTATTAAGGTGTGGCTTGTAACTGCTATTAAGTCAATTCATTTCTTCAGCAAACATATATGCTAGGTCCAGAAAAAATTATATGCACCTTAAAAACTCATTTGTGATATAATTGGTACACTGTAACATTCATCCACTTAAAATGTACAATATGTATTATTTACTTCATCTCAAATTTTGCCTGTAGATTTTCCTTTTTCCCCCATTTTCATGTGTATAGGGTATGTGCATGTTTGCACGTGGGCGGGTGAACACATGCAGGTGAGAGCCTATGAATGGAGAACAAGTGTGTGTGGAGGCCTGAGGTTAATATTGGGAAGCATCCTCAATCTTTCTTCCACGTTATCATTTTGAGGCTGGGTCTCTAAACCCAGATCCAGTCAATAGTACTCTGGCTAGCCAGCTCTCTCTGGGGATTCCTAGGATCTGTCTTCGGGGGCTGAAGCTACAGGAGGTTCAACATGCCTGCCAGACATTTTATACGGGATCTAGGGAGGCGAACTCCGATCCTTCATCTGAGCAGCAAGCACTCAGGCTGCTGAGCCATCTTCCTCATCCCAATTTTCCTTTTCTTGACACTATGTGAATGCACTTATCCAAGAAGTGGTTTTCTGTATGGCCAAGGTAGTCCAACGATGGCTGTCAGTAGCTGCTCAGTCCAGTAGTCAAGTGGGTGATGGCTGAAGCTGGAGAATTCCTAGAGTCTTTAGTCCAGTCGACAATTTGGAGGGTTGGAAGGCTAGAGGGTTGAAGAAGCGAAGAAACTGGACGTCCGGCCAGAAGGAAGAGCGATTCCTAGCACAGCTACAAAAAGCATCTTTTCTCTTTGGTGGGTTCCTTTTTATATGGTTCATTAATAGGAGCTTCCTCAGAGATCTATGGAGGTTCTGATGGGATCTAAGGCAGGGATAATCCTTTCAGGTGGTCTCAGTTGATCCCTTCAGGTGTGGTCTTAACAGATCTTAGTTAATACCAGGTGTGGTCTTAGCAGATCTTAGTCAATACTGTGTATCAAGTTGACATCCAGACTTAACTATCACAGTATCTCATCTCTTTTGCTGATTGCCTACACATGTCATACTACATTTCCTTTAAATGCCAGGTGAAAATTGATGATATGGATGTTTCACGTTTTATTTCTGTCATTACCTGTTGATGGGTGTCCTACAACACAAGTATGAGCAAGTTCTAAGAAATGAGGTGTGAATGGGCCCTTCTTTGTAGCACTGGGTCAAAATTTCCCTTTTTGATTATACACAGTCTTGATTATTTTACCTCTAATGATTAGTCACCATGTTTATGATTCTTTGGATTTTCACACTGGGACTAAGAGTATAAAATAGTACCTGTCCTTGAAAGCGAATTATTTCAATAGAATGTTCTATTTACCAAGTTTTAGCCTTTATAAAATACAGTGCAGCGTGTGAATCCTTGCAGCAACACAAGGTAAACTGTGTGAACTATCTCAACTCTGAATGAACTCTATGAATGAAAAATGAATTCATACATGAATAACAAAGCTCGGGTACAGCCAAGTCCAGTATTGTGAGAACCGGGCTGTTTGGGGAAGTCCTAGCCAGATCCTAGCGGTTGTTTGCTTTATCACTATGGGAGCAAAGAAGGGATCAACACAGCCTCTCAAAAGGCTTCCTCTTGCAAGATGAAAAATATGATTGGCGGGAGAGGAAAACCGCCAAGACTGAGGGCCGGCTGGCTTCTCATTCTGAGACGGAATCCTGACCTCTGGATTAGGATGGAACAAGAGAGCTCTGTGCCGCTGTGGTTGGCTCTCCTGGTTGTGCTCTGTTTTTTTTTTTTTTTTTTTTTTTTTTCCCCAGGTGACATCTGGAGGAAGCCATGACAGGCATGCATGCTGATCTCAGCAAGTTGTCTGTCATCCTGCCCGGAAGCATACGGGTAGCCAGATCTAATCTCACCTGCTTTCTTATCCTTGGCAATCCTGGCTTCCCTTCACAGTGTAAGCCTCTTTCTTTCTGACTAATGCATGTCACTTGCCTTTCTACAATGTGTCACATACAAAGACCCCCACAGCTAGGTTTTGATGACATGCTCTTTGACTTTTGAAGTTGAAGAACCGCAGAAAATAAACTTAACATTTTTCATGAGTTAAAAGAATGGGGACATGACTTAGTGGTTACAGCCTTTGCCCTGCAAGCAAAAGAACCTGAGTTCAGATCCCCAGATCCCACGCCAAAATTTCAGGCAGAAATGCAGCAGCCTGTAATTCTGGTCCTGGAAGGCAAAGCCTGGGAAACCACAGAACAAAGCAATAAGGTGGTAGAGTAATCCAGAATGATTCCTGATGTCACCCTTGGGCCTTCATGGGCACATACATTCAAGTGCCCTCTTGCACACATACCTCTACACAGACGTACATGCAACACACACACACACACACACACACACACACAAAATAGACAGAAATGACAGCAGGGACATAGCAAAGCATTTAGCACAGTGAGTAACTGTTATATGTTCATTTAACCTCCTCCCATTTCACAGACGAGGAAACTGAGAATTAGGCGAACTTTCTGAATGCCTTTCTTTCTCCACTTCTCCCTACGATACAGTCTGAAGATGGGCAATCGCTGATGCTCCAGGTCAAATCTTTCTAGGGAAAGATTAGAAAGGATGTGTGAGTCCATGTGTGGCAAGGGCTGGATTCACTCGGTCCATCCTAAATAAACTTGGCTATCTTCTCTCTCTTTTCTGAATGAGCCTTCTACACCCTGACTTTAGTGAACTGGTGCCCTCGGTAGAAGGTCCCATGCCTTTCCCTGGGTCCTCTCACACCTCTGTCCATACAGCCTGCTCACCCACTTTCCCATGGCCAGCTCGCACCTCTCCTTCTAGGTTCTGCTCGAGTGGAAGCCGCTCATTCATCCCACGCCTCAGGTACTAACGTGGTAGCGTCATCTTCAATCCTACCACACCGAGAACCTATTCTGGTTCCATGGGGGAAATGTCCCTTTTCTGAAGTCCCTCTTTTTAGCTCAACCAGATTCAAGGCCAGATTATGGCTGCTATCCACGATCACTGTTCCGTGACCATATTGACAAGCTGGCTTGGTGCTGGGTTCAGTATTCTGTCCATCCAGACACCTTGTATTGATTGAGTACACACTACACCCACCTGGCAACATCCCAAGACTATTGCATTAGCTGCTTTTCTTGGCGCTGTGACCAAACACCTGACAGAGACCACCCGAGGTGGGAAAAGTTTATTGTAGCTCATGGTCCCAGAGCATCACACACAGTCCAGCGAGCTGGGGAAGGCATGGTGGCAGGAGCAGCTTTGCCCTTGTTGGTGGGAGCGTGTGGTGGAACCCGACCAGGAAGCTGAGTGCAGGACAGGCAGAAGGCATGGGAAAGATGGCAGAGGACCTTTTCAGCGTCCTCCCACTTCTTCCAGCTAATCCCCACCTCCTAAAGTTTCCACAATCCTTTCAAAAAATTCCACTAACTGGGGCCAAGTGTTGAAACACTTGAGTGTGGAGAGGTCTAGAGTCGATCCATAGTAACTATCCTCATGGTTGGTGGACATTTTAAACTAATCATTCTCAGGTACTGACCTTTAGATCTGCACCTTAGCCTTATAACACCAATAATACCAAAAGCTCCTACCTCTTAGCTCTTACAGCTTGATAACTCCTTGTGTAACATAGTCCTGCTTTTTCCTCTCTCTCTCTTTCTCTCTCTCCCCCTTCACCCCTGCCTTATTCTGAATCCATCTTGTCTCTACTGAACATGTGGATGGCCTGAAGAAGTCTTCAGTTACATTTGTTGTGTTTAAACCACGTTTATCCCTCATTGACTGCTTTTACTGTTATCATCTTGGAGCGCTCTCTGCCTATTAGATGAAGATCCGTCTCTGATCCCCAGTTTTAGAACTTGCTTTCTTTATTCCCAGCAGTCCAGTAGAATCTTCTTTCTGGTTTCCAGTCCTTGCCTTGCATGGTCTGACTGTGCATTGGCATTTGGGGCCACTCCAGAATGTTAAGTGGCTTTCCCTCCCAATGTTAAGTGGTTCCCCCCCATTTCTTTTGTGTGACTCAGTGGCCACAGCAGGTTCACATGCTGCTGTGGAGAAGGTCAGAGAATGCTAATGGGACATTTAGCTGCAAGTGTTCCTGACTGGCTCTTTTGTTGAAAATAAAATTGAACTGACAGCAAGAGAAAATGCAGTTCCAACTTAATGTAGAAAGAGTCTCACATTAGAGTTTACATAATCGTCATCAACAGACACAATGGATAAATACTGTCTTCATCTTAAACAATTTCCCATGAAGAAATGGTGCCCATAATGATGGGAGTTATCAGATATTTTTTCTAATACTTTTGTAGCATATAGGCAGGTTTTTGGTACATGTCTAACAAATAAGTAGTAAAATTGGGTGCATTAAAATTATGCTGAACTTGAAGGTGAGAGAAAATGGGTAATTTGGGATTTATATAGAACATCATTTCTTATAAGAACAATATTACATATTCTTACTTTATTAGGCATTACCATAAAGTGAAAAGATCAGGTGACTTAAGGTTACAACTTTGAAGTACAATTTCTGGATCTTATAGCTACCAGCCCTGTGAATTTAATTAAATCATGCTACTATGAATTGTCAATTTTATCATCAGTGGAATGGCGATAGTAGCATTCTTAAGAAAGTTTTTTTGAAGTATCATGTGGCAGAATGCAATTTCCAAAGCATTATGTACATAATGTGGAAGTATGTATTATTTCATCATGACATGCTTTGTAGAAAGATCAATAATATTCAGTTATATAAATGAAGCAAATATTTGTTTTTACCTCATAAGTATGAATGCAACGAACAGCCTTATAGATAATCTTTTGCTCATACATTAGTTGGCTCTCTTTTTAAAAATTTACATATTCATCACTGGATTTATTTATGGATTTTATATTCTTATATTGGTTACTATGGCTCTAAGTATAATTTAAAGTCACGATTGTGATATTTCTAGTAGTGTGCTTCTTTCTGGTTTTGATTCTCAAAACTTTTATAGACATTTGTATTGAAGGCATGTTGAACTTTGTCAAATTCTTCTTCTGCATCTATTGAAATGATCATGTAATTTCTGATGTATTATATTTAATATGTTGAACCAACTTGCATGCCTGGGGTGAAACTAATTTCTTAATGTGTTCCTGAATTTGAGTTGTAAGTATTTTGTTGAGAAATTTTGGATACTGGCCTATATCTATTTTTCTATCTTTCTTTCTTTTTCTTTCTTTATTTCTTTTTCTTACTTTCCTTCTTTCTTTCTCTTTCTTTCTTTCTTTTCTTTCTTTCTTTCTTTCTTTCTTTCTTTCTTTCTTTCTTTCTTTCTTTCTCTTTCTTTCTCTCTTTCTTTCTCTCTTTCTTTCTCTCTTTCTTTCTCTCTTTCTTTCTCTCTCTTTCTCTCTTTCTCTCTTTCTCTCTCTCTCTCTCTCCCCCTCCCTCCTTCCCTCCCTCCCTCCATTCCTTTCTTTTTCTTTGTTTTTCTGCTAATGTCGTTATATAATTTTGGTAGTAGAGTAGTACAGTTTTCATAGAATGAGTTTTGTAGTTTTCCTTTTCTTTCTAAAAAAAATTTGGTAGAATTTAGCAAGTGAATCTTTCTCGTCCTGTGTTTTTGTTTGTGTGAGAGTTTTGGTTATTTCTTCTATCTCATTGTTTATTTTGGGCTTGTTTTAAGTTGTTTATATTGCCTGGATTTAATTTTCATAGGTCATATGAGTTTAGAATTTATCCATTTATTCTAGGTTTTCAAGCATTTTGGAATTTGCTTTAACAGTAATTTCTGATGAGCTTTTGGATTTCATTTGATAGTTTGGAACACTCTGCTCCCACCCCCAAACCCTTTCTTTCATCTCTAATTTTATTTATCTGGGTTCTGTTATCTCTTTCTCTCTCTCTCTTTATTAGTTTGGCTAGGGGCTTGCCAGTCTCCTTCCTTCCTTCCTTCCTTCCTTCCTTCCTTCCTTCCTTCCTTCCTTCCTTCCTTCCTTCCTTCCTTCCTTCCTTCCTTCCTTCCTTCCTTCCTTCCTTCCTTCCTTCCTTCCTTCCTTCCTTCCTTCCTTCCTTCCTTCCTTCCTTCCTTCCTTCCTTCCTTCCTTCCTTCCTTCCTTCCTTCCTTCCTTCCTTCCTTCCTTCCTTCCTTCCTTCCTTCCTTCCTTCCTTCCTTCCTTCCTGTATATCAGAGGGATCTTGGATTGCTGCTACCTCCTCTTTGCTTTAGAGTTTCCCAGGCTCCATCTTCTAGGGCCTGAAGTATAGGCTGCTGCCAATTCTGCCTGGAGTTTCTACATGGGATTTGGGAGCTGAACTCAGAACCTTCTGCTTTCAAGGCAAAGTCTTAACCCCTGAGCCATTTCTCCAGCCCCCTTCTTGATATTTTTTAAAGAAGCAACTCCTTCTTTGACTTTACATATTGATTTTTGTCTCTATTTTATTAATTTCAGCCCAAATATTTATTATTTCTTTCTATATGTTGCCTTTGGGCTTGGCTTCTTGTCTTTCTAATTTTGAGGTGAATCATTAGGTTATTTTGAGATCTCTCTGAATTTTTTAATGTGAGCACTGGTAGCTATAAACTTTCCTTACAAAATTACTCAATATTAGTTCAATCCAAGTGTTTCTATGGCTCAACAGCATGCAGAAGTTAGGTGAGCCTTTATCTGATTCTCAAACATTCATAACCTAATGATAACTATGCCTTCTACCTTCTGATTGGTTGCATTATAAATGTGCCTTCCTCAGCATTTTATCTCCAGAATGTTCACTCTGAACAAATGACTGAGCTAATTATTTTCTGTTGCTGATTTTTTGTCCATGATTTTTCTAAGAAAATTGTGTTTAATGTTCTTTTCACTTAAAATTTTTTATTTAAAGCACTAATTTCACTGATATAGGGTAGGACATAAGCAAAGTTCAGTAAGATGTAAATGGTGTGGAAAAAGGGCCAGTGTGGTTTGTGTCTTAACGAAACCTCCTCTAAATCTCCAGCATTGCTACACTAGGCAACATCACAAGCAGACCCAGCAGCTGCTTCCCTTATACACTGAATTTCTCTTCTCCTGGTCAGTGACTCATTTCTAGGTCAACATTCATTGTGTTTCCAAGAACATGTTTATTCCTTTCGTGGGGACTGACACTAATCTTCTACACTGAGCTTTAGTGTGGCAGGAAATGTGAAAGCTTAGTAGGTTTACAGGGTTTTCAGGGTGTCCTACCATGAGAAAGTCATACAGTAGAGCATGGAGTCCGTGTTAATGAGCTGTTAGTTCACCACTAACAAAATACCTGGGGGAACCAACTTAAAGGAGAAGGTAATTTATTTGGGCTCACAGTGTCAATGGTTTCAGTCCTTGGTTGGCTGACTACATTGTTTCTGGGACTGTGGTAGGCAGAACATTACTGTGACAGATATGGTTACCTCATAACAGAATGTGGGAGGGGGGAGATCACGATACCCTCTTCAAAAGTATATCCCCAGTGTAACAGTTACTCTTAACTATTGCTGTGAGAAAGCACCCAAGTCAAGCAACTTCAGGGATTAAGGGAGATTTATTTAGCTTATGGTTCCAGAGGGGAGAACATGGCTACACTGCAAACATCCAGTAGGCCAGTGGGTGCCAGCTAAGGCTGGAGGATTCCTGGAGAATCTCTCTTCTTCCCCGTCTTCTGTTCTGTGGTTCTTTTTATCTGGTCTGCTACTGGGAGGTTCCAATGGGATCTAGGGCTGGTCTCTGTATTGTAAATATATTGATCCAGATAATCTCTTCAGGTGGTCTTAACTGATCTTAGGTAATGCCAGGTGTGTCAAGTTGACACCCAGGAAGAACTATTCCACCCAGTGATTCATCCTCTATCAGGTCACAGTTTATCCAGTTCTCACCACTAACAAGTAGTTCATTCAGTTTTGCACTATCAGTAGATTCACCCATTGAGGTTAGAGCTCCTATGTTTCAATCACCTCTCTGTGATCGAATCCACTTGCTGAGGCCCAAGCCTTTAACACTGGAACTTTGCTGTGGGACACATCATATCCAAACCATAACCGTCAGAGGAAAATTTTAATTTTCAGATAAGTCCCGAGAAAATTTTGATACAAACAAAAAGTGTAGATAAACACAATGAGCAAAAGCCTCAAATAAGATGAAAAAAAATACAAAAGACTATTTAGAAATTTCTTTTTAAAATAACAAATAAGAATGTGTGAGCCTATGAGGTACATGGGTTATCTGTGTAGTAACAAGAGTTTTTAAATAAATGAGAAAACTTGAAAACTCCAATATAAGTAAAGAACATAAACAAGCAGTATATGGGGAAAGTACAAATGACAAATACATGAGAATATGTTAAAGCCAAATTTCATTTTTTCCTATTACTAGTAATAGATTGGTAAATATTAAAAAGTTTGAAAATATTGCGTGTGTTTTAGGATAAAGGAGAAAAGATACTATGAAAATTTAAATTAGTGTGACTCCTTAGGAGTCAATTTCACAGTATTTTGAAATACTTAAATGCATTTTTATATTTATGTGTGTACATGTATACATATGTGTGCAAGCGCACACATGTATAGGTGCACATGCATGTGGAATCTGAAGGACAACCTCCAGAGGTGGTCCTCAGGGGCTATCTGCCATTCTGTTTTGAGACAGGGCCAGTGGCTTGGAGCTGAGCAGTGTCCAGGCCAGCTGACTAGTGGGCCTCAGAGCTCCTCCTGTCTGGCCTCCCCAGGGTGGGGAGCACAAATGTGTTCCACACCTACACTTTTTTAAAATATTTTTTTATTCTTGATTATCTCTCAAATGTGCATTACTGCAGTGAGATTGTTAGTTACTTTTCCCATTACATAACTAATACTTGGCAAGAGGCAATCTAAGGATTTTATTTTGACTCATGATTTGAAGGATTACATCAGGTGGCAAGGCAGGTAGCTCTGTGGCGGTGGGAATGTGCATCAACTACCTTTCACATCTTAGCAGACCAGTAAGAAAGACCAAACTATAAGCTTCAACCCCATCCCACCCCCAGTGATGTACTTCATTCAAAGGAGCCCCACCTCCTAAACCACAACCTCCCCAAACAGTGCCATAAACTGGTGACCAAGTATCAAACAAGGAATTGTGGGGGGACTATTCCAGGTTCAAATCCTAACAGTCACTTCATGGAAGAATTGAAACAATTCAAGACTAGCAAGTTTGAAATCACACAAAGTACAAAGATTGATTGTCAGAACTGCTTTGTAACAGTGCCTTTAGCAGTTCCTGGTTTCAGAAGAAAGCAATTTTCTTTACCAAACAGTGATCCAACACCTTTGTCCTCAAAAAGAGTATTGGTTCTTGAAGGGTAAGGATGGAAAGATAATAGATAGTGTTCTCTTTGTCTTTAAAGCAAAGGTATACCTAAGTATGTAAACTTATTTTTTAATTTATCTATTTTTTTAAATTTATATTTATTTTTCCCCAATCATACAAGTTCAATAGGTACCCTGGTCCCCTCCCTCCACCCTTTCCCAGTCCCCCTTGCACCCTCCCCCCCTTTTCCCCTTTCTTTCACCCTCTCCCTCCCCTTCTCACACCACATTTTTATAAGTACTGGTTCTGGTATCCAATTCAGGTGCTCAGGCGTGTGCAGCAAACAGTACTAGTTGAGCTCCTGTCTTTCATTGCAAATTTTAACATAGCATTTTTACTTCTAGGATTTTATCCTGTAGAGTGTGTGACTAGTCATAAGACGATAGTAGCGCACTGTTACTAGTACTTATAAACATAAATGTCTGCAAAAATAATCTAACTAGAAACTACCTCTCATCAAGGCAGTGATTAAGTTCACTCACAAAGTGAGATTTTGTGTCAGCTGAAGATAAGACTGATATCCAGATGCTGAATGGCAAAGGTTTTCCATATGTGTTGGTTCCCCTCCCCCCAAAAAGAAAGGAAGTTCCAGGTTCCTTTTATGCACTTAAGGGATGTGACACATATCAGTAGGTAGAAAAAAATACCTGCTTGTGTCTGCTCAGACAATGTCTGGAGGGAATATGAAAACATTTAACAGCGGCTAGCTTTTGAGAATTAGATAAAAAGAAGTAAAAGGACCCACTTTTCATGATCTTCCTTTCTGAACCTTTGATATCACCTTACTTGCAATGTTGTGCTGTGAAAAGTTTCAAATGTATAGGAAGTTTTAAAATGATACAGTGAATTCCAGCAAATTCACCACTTAGTTGCCATAGTAATGTCTTGTTTCCATATATTCCTTTTTCCCCCCATTTCCATGTGTATGTGGGTGTGCATATGAGTGTATGTGTGTTTGCATGTATGTGAGTGCATACATGTATAAGATTGGATGAGTGTGTGTGCATGCAGAGGCCAAAGGATGATATTGGAATCAACTTGATTTCTCTGCCACCTTATTTATTATTTATTTATTTATTTATTTAATGAGATTGTGTCTCTAATTAAACCCAGAGTTTGCTTGTAAGGCCAGTCTGGCTAGTTAGCTAGCTCTAAAGACTCCTAGACTCCACCTTTTCTGGGGCTGGAATTATAGATGGGTCACTACCTGACATTTTTGTGGGGGCTCTTGGGAAGGCCTCTACACCTCGGAGTGATTGGGGATACAAAGTCATACCAAACCCAGCACATACTATATAAAGGAGATTTATTGTTGAACAAGCAGGTGGACCAAATAAGCAAGCAGCATGTAGCACGGCTGTCTCAGGAACAGACAGAGGAGAGAGGCAGAGAGAGAAACAGAAAGAAAGAGATAGACAGGGTCTTTTATTAGATGTGGTCATGTGACTGGGATGAGAAGGGGGGTGGGCAGGAGTGTGATTATAGGCCAGGGGCATATACTGGGATGGAAAGGAGGGCTCACCCCGGGGTGGGTGAAAGTCCTTGGACGAATGTGCCAGTTTATCTTAGTTGCAGGTGGACTGAGGGCTGTGGAGAAGTTGCAGACAGGGTGGGGGTTGCGGAGCCGTCCTTGGGAGGAGGGAGCTGTCTTATCTAAGTAGACTGGAGCAGTGAGTTCTTTGTCTGAACACGTGCGTGGAGAAGGGGGGAGACTTGAGTCATTTTGTGTTTAACATCCCTGCCATCTAACAATTTTTAAGCGGAATCTAGGAACTGAACTCTGGCAAATTTGCTTGGTAATTTTGTGGGAGCAAGTGCTTTAACTACAGAGCCATCTCCCCAGCCCCACTATGCCTTAAAATTCTAAAAAAGAAGGATAGTGGTTTTTTTTTTCATTTTCTGTACAGTAAGAAATTAGAGTTTAGTAAATACTTCAGCATACCATGTATGCAGTAAATGCTGTCATTTAAAAAATTAACTTGAAAAAAATGGCTTAGCAAGAAAAGTATGTTAAAACAATGACACGGTACAATTAAAAAGTTTGTAGGTCTATGAGAAGTAATCAGGAGAATGTGCTAAATATCAGCAGATGGGGGGAGGGAGACAAAGTCCTGCAGGAGCTAAGCTAAGGAGGCTCCGAGCCACAGGGGGGCTTCCTGTTCCCGTTCTAAGGTCAGAGGTCAGGAGGTCAGGCAGGGGGATAGTTTTGGGGGGAACCTCACAATAGGGAGTCGTTTGGCTTGCATGAGAGGTTTGTGTCTTATTTGCAAACTTGGTTCTCTGGGACTCAGCTTTGTTTTTTTTTTAATTTTTAAAAATTATTTATTATTTATTTATTTATTTCCACTCATACAAACTTAACAGGTGCACCAGTCCCCTCCCTCCCTCCAATCTCCCACCGCTCTATGCCCCCCTCCCCTCCCCCTCCCATCCCCGGAGCATCCTTTAATGTGGATGCCAGACTCTCCTCTGGGTCCTCCTCTCCGATGAGGTGCAAGGACCCAGGGGCATTTCCCTGAACCCTTTCCTGTGTTCCCCTTAAGCATAGGAACACTACTGTGGCTGTCAACTCCTTGCCTCCAAGGATCTTAGTGCCTTTAGCAAATGCTAGACTTTGTGGGGTCAATGATTGTTTTGGCCCTAACTTGTGTGGAGAATCTTGCATATCACTACTCCTCCCATCCTTGTGCTCTTATAATCTTACCGCCCCCTATTCCGCAAATTTCCCTGAGCTACTGGATGGGGAGAGATTAGGCTGGCCTAGTTCCAGGTGGTTGATATAGATGGGACTCAGCTTTGTCTCTCAAACTTCATTCATCCCTGGGGACGTTCTCGAAAGTGCACTTGATGCAAGTGTATGTGCAAGTGCTCAGTGAGGCGTGGCCAAGTGTAGACGGTCCTGCTGTGAGGCCTAGGAGCAGAAAGGTTTCCTTTTTTCACAGAGCCACTCTTTTGTGCCATTCCACAATACCTTGATTTGATAATCACAAAAGAGTTAGAGGGTTCGCAAATATGTATCTCTGGATTCAGAAATTGGAAATTTTTGCGTGTATGTGTGTGTGTGTGTGTGTGTGTGTGTGTGTGTGCGCGCGCGCGCACAAGAGGCTCTTGAGTATGTGTATCTGTGGAGACCAAGGGTGACATCAGAAGTCAACCTGGATGGCTCTCCCTCCTTATTGCTTTGCTCTGGGGTTTCCCAGGCTCACCTTCTAGGGCTGGAATTGTAGGCTTGCTGCTCTACCTGCCTGGCATTTTTTTTTTTTTTTTTTAATGTGGGATTTGGGAATGTAAACTTAGGTCCTTTTGCTTGCAAGGCAAAGGCTTTTAAACCCCTGAACCACCTTCCCAGCCCAGAAATTGGAATGTTTAACAGCAAACCGTGCCCCCCTCCCCCAAGTGATTTCATTGCAAGAGGTCCTTTTCTAAAGTACAGTCCATCTAACATTCCTGACAATCTGGCTGCCTAGAGGGTCTGCAATCTTGCTCTGCGAGGAATGCCTTTCTTCTCGCACAGCTCACATTTTTCTTCTAAATGAGCTTGATTACTAAACTCTAAGAAAGCCCAGCTTCAAGAGTTCTCTCCATTGGTGTGTAGATAAATCAACAACTTCTGGGATTGGAAACTGTAGCAGTTAGTCTTGAATGGTTGCCGATAAAATCATGACAAAACAGCTTATGATTTCTGGTTATAGTTGTTTGTCCAGCTTGGCAGGAGAGCTCACACTAACACCAAGGACCAAGGGAACTGGCCACATCATATCCACATAATGGCTGAGAGAGGGACAATCCTTGGTTGCCAGACCAGTATGTCTGGCCAAGTGCACACAAAGACGCCAACTTTCTCAGCTAGTTCTCTGTATTTTATTCACCTGTCCAGGACATTCCATCCATCATGGGTTGGGCCTTCCCCTATCAACTAAACAATCTTCTACAGGTTCTCTCTGGGCTTAACTCAACTACCAGTTATCTACCAATGTGCCCAGAGCTCGAAACCTCAATCATTAAGTTGACACGTGATTATTATACGTCTTATCTTTCCCAGGGATTTTAATTGTGTTTTGTTTTGTTTTGAGGATAAAGGCAGAGTTTATTGGAGGAGAGAAAGAACAAAACTTACAGACTTCAGATGTGGGGTGCCATGAGGGGCAAGGGTGCCCCGGAGAACTCATGGACTTCAGGCATGGAATCTGCAAGGGGCAAGGAGCTGGAAAAGAACTCACAGACTCCAGATGTGGAGTGCCATGAGGGGCAGGCGCCCTCTCAGTGCTTTTGACACCAGACCTGGGTGTTCCATGTCAACCTTCCCCTTCAGGTGTGTATCTGATGCCACCGTGCTAATCTCCCAACCCTGTGCTTTCCAGACGCATGTGGTGGAATTCTTCTCTTTCCAAGAGAGACATCTTCAAGTTCCCTTCCCAGGGCTTTTTCTTTGGTTGCTTCCCTCTGCTGTTATCACTGAGCATTGGTTTTCTTGTGACGTCTGTGGAATGTGCTGGAAAGGCTACAGCTGTTCCTTCTTCCACTCAGAACAGGTTTGTTTCCCCTGGAGGATTAATGGGGGAGATAAACAATCTGCAGTTGCTCCTGACAGTTCTTTCACCTCCTGAGAAAGGAATGAATGGCCCAAGAGCTTCTCATTCCATGGGACGCATGTCTCTTCCTTGGCTGCCACTCTTGCCCTCTTTTTCCATCTCTATTTTCAGTGAAAGCAAGACTTCACTTAGGTGGTGGCCTGTCACTTCAAAGGAAATGTTGCATTAAGTAATGAGTAACTTCATGATAGAATATACCGTTTTCTACACATTAGTGTCATGCTAGACACCCGAAATGTAGGTAAGAAAGCAGAGACGAGGGAAACCAAGTCTCTAAAGAATCTCAACAGCTCCTGTTGAGAACATTCCCTCTAGACATGAGCAGTACCAGCAAGGGCCTGGAAGGGAACGTGCAGAATGCAGACTACTCGTGTGTGCCTGGGATATAGGTGTTTGTGAGATGGAAAAGGTGCTATTGGTAAAGGCCAGAACATCTCAGTGGGAAATTATTTCTTAACCTTGGAAAGTTGGAGTATACACTGCCTCATGTAAAAACAGACTAATGCGTCTTTGTTGTTCAGTAATCAGTTAAACTAGGGACCTATGGGGAGAAGCGAAAAAGGCAGAGGTCAAAATCAAGAGATATCAGGGCTGGGGAGATAGCACAGGGGTTAAAGCCTTTGTCTTCTATGTGAACACACCTGTTTTCAGATCCCCAGATTCCATGTAAAAATGCTGGCGGAAATGACAGCAGCCTGCAATTCCAGCCCTGGAAGGTGGAGCCTGGGAAACCCCAGGGCAAAGCAATGAGGTAGAGCAATCTAGGATGATTCTTGATGTCACCCTTAAGGAGGCCTCATAGACACACTATGCAACTGTTTCCTTGTATACACCAGACACATGCCAAACAAACAAACAAACAAAAAACCAAACACAACAGCAAGATGTGTCAACCAAGAGAAAGCTACACGGATCAAAGAACTGACAGATACATTGTCTAAAGGCCTAGAATCCTGCCTGATACATGGTAGGTACTTATATTAATTAACAAAAGACAGAAAAATCACCTGAGGAGAAAGATAAGGGAAAGGAAATAGAGGGATCCACATGCAAAGGTGTACAAAGCAAGAAATGTACCGAGACAACTAATGTTTCTAGAATTACACATGTTTATCATGCATGTGCCGAGCTAATAATGTCTTTAGAATTATTCATGTTTATCATGCATGTGAGTGGTGGCACACACTTAAGTTACATAGTAAGACCCGACTCAAGAAAAACAAGGATTGGGTATATAGCTCAGTGGAAGTTTACCTGCCTAACATGGGAAAGGCCTGAGGATTGATTCTCCAACACTGACTTTAAATACATTTTTCCTTACATAAGGAAAGAAGTCAGGGACTAGGAGTTGGGGTAACTGATAAATAGGTGCCAAGTTTTATCAAGCAAGGAATTCCTGAAGCCATGTGTTGGCTGTATGAAATGGGCCTGGGGAGAGATATTCAGCTTCTTGCAATCAGTCTGTTTTTAAAAACATAAGGGCTTTGAAACGAAATAGAATCTCGTGCAGTTTTTGCAAAGATGTTGAGACCTGATGTGGATGTAGGTGTGTGGGATTTTTTTTTTTTTTTGTACTAGTCTCTGTTTAAGAACATGTTTGAGACATTTTTCTTTAAAGACAGAGAGGGCAGAGGGGAATAGGGATTTGTTTATTTGTTTTGGCAATACTGGGGATTAAACCCAGGGACTCATCCTTGTAACACAAACCTTCTATCCACTGACCCACAGCCTCAACTCTTGAAACCTTTCATTAAAAAAAATAATAAAAATGGTTTGAATAACTGGAGAAAGGGTCCAGTCAGGTGTCCCTCAGTCTTCTACACTCTGTGGATTTGAAATGATAAAGACATGACAGCAGATTGCGTAGGCAGGCTGCTGAGAAAAGGGTGTGCACACTCCGACTGGTGCGTTGTGACTGGGCTCAGTGGAATTACAGGCTTGGGAAGGGAACTAATTAATCTTTATTAATGTCAGGGAAAGGCTCAAAGAAGTATCCCTAGACCAAAAGAAGTTTGTTCCTTGAGGGTTCCCAGGGCACAGAGAAGAGACTTTAAGACACGAAGAGGAAGAAAGCACAGGGGTGGGAAATAGAGAGAGGCTGGCTGGGGAGAAAAAGAAGAGGGGTGGGAGAAGCCAGGGCCTTGGGGGGTGGGGGATCGGCTGGCTGTATTCCCTGGTGAAAGTGGAGCCAGTTTGGACAGAAGCCCGGATGGTGGGTGTGGCGAGGTGAACAGCTGAACGGGTGGATTGCCCCAGCCCCACGTTCCTTCATGGTGGAATGTTGACCTGTTGGCCTTTGCCTCGTTCTTTCAACTCCCAGGTGCCGAGCACAGTTGCTCAGAGCAGCTACTGCAGTGTGGGTCAGAGAGTCAGGAGAAGCCTGCCAGACGGGAGAACTAGACAGATGGGGGTCTCTACAAAATGCACATATTTGTCTTGGCACTGGACAGGTGCAATGGAGGCGACCTAGCTCAGGGTCCAGCATGACAACAGACAGATTCCCTCTATCTAGTGGCTTTCCCCACCACCTACAATGTCTTTCCTGGTTGAAGGTTTTGAAAATGTCATCTCAGTTTACTGAGTCTAAGAAAATTTGCTGTTATTGTAAGTTCCTGGGATATATAGCACTATTTTTTTTTTAAAGTCTTCAAGTTGCCTGTTTCTTTAACTGAATTGGAAAAAAAAAAAAAAAGATCTTTGGGTTCTGAAACTCGGGAGGCCAATTTTTACTTCTGAGCAAATGAAGGAATATTTTTAACGTGATGATTACCAACTGGCACCATAAAATACCCTGTCACACATATGGGGGACTGAAAAAACCCTAGATCAGTGGGGCATCCGAGCAGAAATTGATGCTATATTCTAAATAAATACCATTAAAAAAGAAACATCATAAAGGGGCACGAAAGACTTCATGCTAGATGATTTCCTTTCGTGGTTAAAGAGCAAAATCTTTAAACAAAGAGAACATTATGTGAATAAACCACTAGCAATTCTAAGATTTCACCCAGGGTAAGGCCAGCGGCCACACAAAGCCAAGCTTTTCCCTGGTTTTTGGATGTCTCATATAAACTTGGAAAATTCCAGTAGAGAGTAACTGAGAGGTTATATCTAGATCGCAGAAGCCAAGAGACCTGGCTACTTCCCTTCTTTGTTTCTGCCTCCCCTACCCCAACCCCAGCATGCCAGAGTTTTCTCCTTTGATTTCTTTGCGTTCAGGCTGCCAAACACATCTGAGGTCTTGAAAGTATTGCGTTGCTTATGTCTCTTCCATATCAGCTGAATTCGAACATGAGAGCTGTTTGGCAAGCTTTCAGCAGGCAAAAAATGAGAGTTGAACTTTATGGAGCTGGGGATGGGGTGGATATCTGCCATCCTGGTTCTAGGAATACAGGGGCAGCAGTATGTCGAGTTCAAGACCACCCTGGGGTACACAGTGAGTCCCTGCCTAAAAAAATAAAAAAAGTTTAAAGTTGATTGAATACTGTTCACTATCCCAAGAATTGTATATACACTTACCCTTCCTCCTTATAAAAACCCTCCTCACATAAGGTGCGATATACTTTTACTCTGCCTTGAAAGCAGAAGGACCTGAGTTTGGATCCTACCTAAAAAAAAAAAAAAAAAAAAAAAAAGACAGGCAGAAATGACAATGGTCTACTTTTCAGGTTCTGGAAGGCAGAGCCTGGGGAATCCCAGAGTGAAGCAGAAAGGGGATAGAAGCAATGCAGGATGATTCCTGAAGTCACCCCATGGGGCTCCACAGGCACGCACGCGCGCACACACACACACACACACACACACACACACACACACACACACACACGAATGTTGGGTGTCTTCTTCAGCTGCTTTCTAACTTGTTTTCCTAAGACAGAGTCTTTTGCTTTCATCTGGAGTTTACCAATTCCTCTACACTGGCTGGCCAACAAGTCTCAGGCATCCACTTGTCTCTGTCTCTCCAGCATCGAGGTTCCAAGCATACGCCCTCATGCCTGGCTTTTCCTTACATGGGGTCTGGACTGAAGTCTTCAAAGCTCACGTGGCAAGCACTTTCTGGAGGAATGCATCTCCCCAGCCCCATGGTCACATGTTTTACAGATGGGGGGAACCGCCTAGAGTGACTGTCAGCTGGGGCCGCTCATTAGAGTTGCCTGGGGAACTTTTAAAACTAGCGATACTGGGGCCACCATACATCAAGCCAATTAAGCCGGAGCCTCTGGAGGCAACACCTGGGCTGTGGGATGTTTTAAAACTCCCAGGTGATTAGAAATAGTAGCCGAGGTTTGTAGAGCGAGTAATTAGCCAGCACAAAGTCCCAGGACCAACTGAGCTGTTGGGGCTAAGATCCAGATGTATTACATTTCAGAGCATCGTGCTAACCTTTCCACTCCTCCCTAAATAGTTAAGTTTGGCTTTCAAGACAAAGCAAAAGTAAATCAGTTAAGATTTGCATTTTAATAGTTTATACAGTGATAAAAATGCTGAAAATTAGGTAGGGACAGTGAGCAATAAAACATATAGTAATAAAGGAGCTACACAAATTCCAACATACATCGCTGTCTCTGGTGAGCTCCTCTAATTCTGACTCCTGCTTTAAAAATTCTACCTGCATCCTAGCCAGGCGTGGGGGCATGCCTGTGATCCCAGCACGAGGGACATACAGGCAGGAGGATCAGGGACTAGAGGCCTTCCTTGACTGTATAATGGGTTTAAGGCCAACCTGGGTCACACAAGATTGTCTCAAATAACCAGCACAAACATATCCTGACTTTTGTGATGAGCATGGTCTGCTTTTCTTTGTTTTACCATTTAGATGTATTTTCCAAATGATGTCAATTTTTGCTCACTTTTTGAACTTTCTATCTTTCCATGGCAGGATTTATGCTGTGTGATTTGTGTTACTTCTTTGGTGTTTGTTTTGTTTGATTTTTTGTTCGATGTTCTTTTTGTGGGATTTAGTCCCAGTGATACGGCTGTCTATTGTGGTTTCATGTTCATTTGATAGGACATTCCATTGCATGCATATGCAATGATTTATTTGTCCCCCTGTGGATAACAGATACTTGTGTGATCACAATTTGTGGCAATAGGCAGTATTCACCTGTCATGCGTGTGGGAAGGAATCTCTTAAAGTAGTGCTTACTAACTTGTTTACTTGAATTAGCAAGTAAAAAGTGTAGAGTGTACATCACAGTGCTTTGCAACATGTATACATCGTACAATGACTAAATCATAATTAGTATACATTTTACCTCACATATCCCTCACGTGAGTGTGCATTGAAAGCCCTGAAAATTCACCCTCTTAGCAATTTTCAAATGTAAAATATATTAAACTGTTGATATGATGTGTGGTAGACTTCTTGAACTTTGTCTTTCTATTTTTTTTCTTTTCTTGTGTATGTGCATGCATGTCTATGTGTGCATGTGTGTATGTATGTGTGTATAGGCATGTGTACAAGAGGGCACTTGAGTGTATGTACTTGTAGAACTCAAGGAATCATCCTGGATTGCACTATTTTCTTATTGCTTTGCTTTGGAGTTTCCCAGGCTCTGCCTTCTGGGCTGGAATTATAGACTATGGCCATATCTGGCTGGCATTTTTATGTAGGTCCTTGTGTTTGTTAGGAAAAGACTTTAACTCCTGGACCATCTCCTTAGTCTCCTAAATTTTGTTCTTTGACCAACCTCTCCCCAAATCCTCTTTTCTAGGATAGGCTCATTTTTATTTTTAGTTTTTCAGAGATGAAAGCCAAACTGTGGATCTATGCATACTTAGCAAGTGCTCCCCCAGGCCTGCCTGTTTTTGAGTGGGTCAGTAAGACAAAATAAGCCTCCAATAGGATTTCTCCCAGTTTACCTTTGACAAGTACTGCAGGACGTCCTAACGCTCTACCTTCCAACCAACATGTTGTTGTCTGTTTTTAGTGTTTGTCTAGGTGACTCTGAGAAGATAACTCTTCAGTACATTCAGATACCAATTGTCCTAGTTAGGTACAGGTGTCAACTTGACAGTTGAGGGTTTGAGCTTTGGGCACATCTGTAGAGAATTAGTGGTTGAGTTAGGCCCAGAGTAAATCTGCAGAAGATTGTTCAGCTGATGGGGAAGGCCCAGCCCATGGCGGGTGGGATTAGGCCCTGGAATAAATAAAACACAGAGAGCTGGTTGAGAAAGTTGGCATCCTTGTGTACACTTGGCCAGACATGCTGGTCTGGCAAGGAAGGATTGTCTGCCTCTCAGCTGTTATGTGGTGATGGGGTGGCCAGTTCCCTCGGTCTTGGTGTTGGTGCATGCTCTCCCATCAAGCTGGACTATGAACTGTAACCAGTAATTGTAAAAGAAAATGAACCTCTTGTTCCCTTAATCCTTTTGATGGTCATTTATCAGCAACCATGCAGGTGAACTGCAACACCAATGTAGTCTAAAAATCCAGACATTCTAATCTATTTGGATTGCCTCTTCTGTGAGATGGCTACTTAAAGTGTTTGCCTGGTTTTCTAAAGTTTGCATTAATTGATTTGTACGTGTTGTCCTGTATGTTTGGTCATGCAATGTTTTCTGAGTTATAATACAAATACCAGTGAAACAGGAGACAGTTGTTTTTAGTATAGATGAATGTTTCTTTAGTGTTAATTCTTTTGAGATCTTTACCCTGGGCTCATGAAGGTAGTTGTCTTTCATGTTCAGATTTTCAGTTCACATTTAACAAATTTTTGTAGCTACAAGAGCAAAAGGATCAACTTCCTTTCTCCTATGGAGACACGAGGTGGTCCCAGAGCTACATTTCAAGCAGTCTTTCCTTTCCCTTCTGATCCACCAAGTTGTTCTGTCATATGATGTAGATGGGTTTTCGTACCAGTCTTCTCTGCCTTCTTTAATCTGTTGTAGTTTGTCTGTCTGTCTGTCTGTCTTCTAGCAAGCACTCCATTATCCTATAGAAAGTCTTGGCATTCGGTGAAGCAAGTCTTCCCAACCTTTTCTCCAAGTATTCTTAGGTCATCACCTTTCCATAAATTCTGACTACCAAATCTCATGCAAAGAGGTCCACTAGGGACATCATGGCTCAGCAGGGAATGTGTTTGCTGTACAGCATGAGAACCCAGCTTCAGATCTCCAGCACATATACAAAAACAGCAACAACAAATAAACCTGAGGGGGGCAGCGCATGCCTGTACTGCCAGTGCTAGGAACGGGGAGGATGCTGGGTGATGGCTGGCCAGCCAGTTTAGCCAAATCGACAAGCTCCCATTTAGATGAGAAACCCTGTCTCAAAAAAAAAAAAAAAAAAAAAAAAAAAAGTCAGAGGGGGCTGGAGAAATGGCTTAGGGGTTAAGCCCCTGCTCGAAAGCAGAAGGTGCTGAGTTCGGATCCCATGTCCCAAGTAAAAACAACCAGGTGGAAATGGCAGCAGCCTGCACTTCTGATCCTGGTAGGCAGAGCCTGGGAAATCCCAGAATGAAGCAAGAGGGAGGTAGAAGCAAACCAGGATGATTCCCAAAATCACCCTTGGTCCTCCACAGGGACACACAGTGCCCTCTGACACACACACACACACACACACACACACACACACACACACACACACGCTCTCTCTCACATACACACACTGTAAATAAGTAAATAAAATATTAAAAGTATTAAAAAATGTGTCAGAGACATTATTGACCCCACAAAGTCTAGCATGGGCTAAGGGCACTAGGATCCTTGGAGGCTAGGGACTGACAGTCACAGTAGTGTTCCTATGCTTAAGGGGAACACAGGAAAGGGTTCAGGGAAATGCCACTGGGTCCTTGCACCTCATCGGAGAGGAGGACCCAGAGAGAGTTTGGCATGCACATTAAAGGATGCTCGGGGGATGGAAGGGGGAGGCACTGGAGGATGGGGAGGGAAGGGGGAGGGGAGGGGGCATGGAGGGGTGGAAGGTGGAGGGAGGGAGGGGACCGGTGTATCTGTTAAGTTTGTATGAGTGGAAATAAAAAAAATAATAAAAAAAACATAAAATGTGTCAGAGAGTAACAGAAGAAGATACCTGTTATCAACTTCTGGTCCTCACAAATGCGCCCTCCACAGGTGTACACATGTGGATACACACACACACTAATAAAACACAACTAAAACAAAATAAATATCAGAAAAGAAACCTCTTGGATTTTAATTTGGATCATAATGAATCTGTTAATCAAGTTAGAGATAACTGACATCTTTACAATTTTTGAGTTTTCAAAATTTCTCTATGTAGGTTTTAAGTACCTTGCATTTGATTTAATTATGCACTTATCCTACAACATGGTATTTCACTTGAAAGTGTGGCTTAGGGGCTGGAGAGGTGGCTCAGGGGTTAAGCATCTGCCTTGCAAGCGGAAGGTCCTGAATTCGGATCCTAGACCCCACGTATAGATGTCGGGCGGAAGCGGGGACAGCCTGCATTTCCGGTCCTGGTAGGGCAGAGCCTGTGAATCCTGGGGTAGAGTAAACAAGGAGGAGGTGGAGGCAGTCCATGGTGGTTCCCATATTCGCCCGTGGTTCTACACACACACACACACACACATACATACATACACACATGTGCACACATGCACAAAATTTAATAAGTATGGCTTAAATTTCACTTACTAATTACATTATCGATAAGAGGCTAAAGTAGAAGGATTACTGATGCTTTGCCAGGAACAGCAAAGAATGAAAAATTAGCAGACCATCACATTTATTATCAGATGTGAACCCTGAAAAATCAGTTGTTCAAATTGAACAGTGTAGAACACAGCTGACTTCCCTTGGCCAATTTGGAGTCACTGTAGAAATGCCAGTTGCTTTGCTGATTCTAGACATCTGTCATTCACCACATTGATGAAAGCAGAACATGATTATCTTTGTATTACAGAAGTTTGTAAGGATAAAAGCACCCATTCATGATTAACAAACAGCAGCCAAATAAACTACCTTCTTTTAGAAAGAGCTGAGCATAAGGTACTTCAAAAAAGATAAGGTAGATGTTATCTATCCCTCATGAATATTTATAGAAATGTCTCCTTTAGGAGTTAGATAATTTCAAGAATGCTTGTCCCTAAACAGGACATATAACCCTCACCCACTCCCACTCTAAGGCTCAGGAAACTCATAGGAAGAAAGGGTGGCAAGATTATAAGAGGCTGAAATGTGAAGATGATGGACTATGCATTATCTTTTGAACAGGAGGTAGTCGTGATAGATAAGATAATCATGATAGATACATATATTTGCAAGAATTGCACAAAAGCTGTCTTATCATCTCACCATAACATCAGAAAGATCTCAAGAAGCTGCACACTTCTCTGAGAGACTGATGAGGACTAATGCTGATGGGGGGAGTAAAGGAGGATGCTTTCCTCAATGTTCTAGGCTTTCCTCCACTGATCTAAGATGCTTGCTGGAACATGAGTCAGGTTAGGCATGAGTCATCACAGACTAGATGAAACACACTGGGCCACATAAGCAAAAAGATTTGAAAATAGGAGGAAGATGAAGGGTATAAGGGGAAAAAGAGGGGGGGATGAAATTTGGGACTAAGGGTTGAAAGTATTATAAAATCACTATATTCATGTACGCAACATTAAAAAAGATGAAAAAAGAACATCTTGCTAAATCGATTTAGTGAGAAGAAAGGAATAATATGCAGGTATTATCATGCCCAAATATTGATCCCTTTTGACATTTCTGAAGAATTTAAAGATCCATTAGAACTAATCAAGGAATTTAGTAAATTTGCTTTATACAAAACCCAGTATACACAAATACATTGTATTTGTTGTATACCCACAACCACCAAATGCAATTCTAGAATTAGAGCATATAAAATACAGAAAGCAGCTAGGCATGGTGGCCCACACCTGTTGTTCCATAGATTCAAGGAGATTTGCTTGAACCCAGGAGTTTGACTCTAGTAAGGGCAAAACAGAGAGAGTATGCCTCAAAGATCAATCAAGTATAACAGTACAACACTACCTCGAAGCAGGGAGCCTGGTGGTATGGCTAGTTCTTTCTCAGTGGTGGGGTCATAACTACTCAGTACCTAGTGGCACTCAGCTGGGGTTGGAACCTTCCAGATGGCTTAACTGGCCCCTTGCCACCTCTGCTGGGTGGGCTGGGAGATATCAGTCCTGCTGAAGGGTTCGCTCTATCTGTAGTTGGTTGTCATTCAAAGGAGGTCAAAAACCGGGAATGTGGAAGCTTGAGTGTTTTGTGCTCTGGGTACAGAAGTCTCAGTACATAACTCCTAGGCATTCTTTTGCCAGTTTACCCTCAAGGTTAAAGAAACAGACTCCACCTCTGATGGACGGAGCTGTGTGCCTGGATGGGAGTTTGTCAGGGTCAGTTCACCACCTCCATCATAGAGACTGTGGGTGTTGCAGTTTATGGACAGGAGCTGATATTACCTAGTTCTTTGCACATCTTTTTTTTCCAACAACTTCATTAAATATCTGCTGTCTGGGGTCTCTTTCCGCCAGTAGGAACCCAGAGGAAATACTCCTGTTCTTCCAGATTCTACATCTGAACGATCTAGGCAGTCTTTGAGCTCCTATGACATTTTTCAACAAGAAATCAACAAAACTTCGCAAAAGACAGAACCACTTGATGTTCACTGTCACCATCCGCTCGGATGGTGGGCGTGTAATCTTTTGGTTTCTAGCCTGAGCAGGACGGTGCAGACGCTAATGGCTCTTCAGTGATTTCCATTTTCTACTTGAATTCCTTGTTTAAACGACCTACTTACAGCGCCAAGCTAGGTGACAGCCAGGTCCCGAGTCACTGGCCAGGTGAAATGAGCAAACACTACCCAGTCTTTCTTATCTCTAACAGATGCTCCACACAGACCTTTGCTTTAGCATTCAGTGTGCAGTGAGTGTCTAATAAAGCGAATGAAAGGAATAGAAAATGATGGATATGCAGCCGGTGTGCTATACAAACATTGTATCATTGGCCCACTGAGACGACTCTGAACTTGGGGTATACCATCTGAAGGTGGCCAATTCAGTCTTCTCCGCTCCGTCCCTGTAGGCACTCGTACTCCGCCCATCAGGAAGTGGAGTTTTCGCCATCTACCTTGTGGGTTCCAGAGATGGAATCAAGCTTTGCATGGACTGAGCTATCTCACTGGTCCTGAAACTGATTTTTTTTTTTTTTTCCCTCAGACAGGGTCTCTGCATGCAGCTTGTCTGGCCCTGAGCTCACAATCGTCCTCCTGCCTCTGTGTCCTGAATGCAGGTGCTACAAAGATGCCACCATGACCAGCTTCTTTTGAGATAATGTCACACTTCAGAATGCTTGAAAGAGCCACCAACAAACTCAGTCTCTTTACTCAGCTTCAGCAATAGTTTATGTCACAGTTTAACGTGACTCGCAGGCTCAATGTATGGAATCCTTAGCTGGCGTTAAGGTTTGGGAAGGTTTGGTACCTTTAGGAAGTGGAGCTTTGCAGGGGCTTGCGCCTTCTTTGATGGCTTGAGGTCTGATCGCGCTTCCTTCTGTGTTCTTGCACTCTGCCTTTGATGGCGTCCTCCGGTCTCTGCCTCCCAGTGCTGAGATTCCAGGTGCGCGCTGCCATGCCCGGCTCTTTTTCTGTGGGCGCTGGGGGTTAAGCCCAGCTTCTTGTGCTTGCACTTTAACCAAACGAGCATCTCCGCAGCCCTCACCTTGGCTCCTTTTAAAGACTAGTAGTTATGTCTACGACTTAGGTTTACCTGCCCTTTCTTAAGAAAACAATAGCAATTGCTTGTTTACAATAGAGAAAAGTTGAAGACAATTTGATCTGACATTTTAGGGGTTTGATTAAATAAACTCAGATAAACCTGTACTATGAGATAGCATGCAGCTACCAAATGATAGTACAGTTACTTGGGTATTGACACAAAACATTGTCCCCCAAAACACTAAGAGCAAATTACAATGTCGATGCACCAGGCACTTTCTAAGCATATAGTTACAAGTACAATTTTGCATATAAATAATTAAGAAGGAAATACATGATATTATTAATAATGGTTATCTATAGAAGTCATTGTTATCTTTGAGTGATAGATGGACACTCACCCTATTTTTCCTGTTCAAGTTAATCCTGTCTTCTGCTTTTCAGAATGATCCACCAGTGACTTTCTACAAAGAAGAAAATTCTTTCTCTTCTCTTTGTCATGGGAAGGATGTTGTGAATGTTGCTGTGGGGCCCAGGTGGGCTCCTGATTAACGGGAGCATCCCTCAGGTTCCGTTGCCAGGGGCAGCAGGTGATGTGCTGAGCAGCTGACGTAACATTACTTTCACTTTTGCTGTGGCCGCCCGTGTCCACACCCCTCACCTGCTGTGTTTTCACTTTTCTTACTTCATCTGTTCCCTACCCCCAATCTCAGTGTCTCTTCTTTTAGCTTATTGCTAGTTTCTCCTGTAATCTCATCTGAATTTGTCATTCATTTAACAGAAAATCCTCAGCTGGGCTGGTTCAGGCCTTTCGCCTCTGCACTCTGAAGGCTGAGGCAGGAGGATCTTAAGCTCAGCCTGGCCTCCATATTGAGACCTGTTTCCCCCCATCTCCCCCCCCAAAAAAACCAGAATAAAACAAATAAAAAACAACGACAAAACAATAATAACCACAAACACAACAGTAAAAAGAAAATTGAATTTTCTTTACTCTCTAAATTGAGTTCATTCTGACATCTTTCTGTAAATGAAGAAAGATCTAAAACAATGAGCAATTTGTTAAGGGAAACATGAGGATAGATTATGTATACAGTAAAATAAAAGCTGACAGCTTAAAGAGTTTCTGATGCCGTAGCCTGACCCGCATGAATTACAGGTATGTTTTTGTGTCTCCTTGTGGCTGGCTGGCTCCGTTAGTTCCCCTAGTTTCCAGATAAGGAAATTAACTTTTGTTCTAATATTTCTGCTTTGCGTTTTTTTTTTTCCTCCTCCTATGTGATCAAGTCTTTCTTCACTCGGATGGAAATTTTTCCAATTCAGATTCATCGCGTCCAAGGAGTAGAAACGAAAAAATGCTGTTAGTGAGTGTTCAGTGACCCCAGAAGTTTCTGGGGTCCCAGTATTTGTGGGAAGCAAATTGCACAACTCATTCCTGGGAAGAAAATTCCCTCCTTGCCCTCCGTTCTTATTGGTTCCCTGAGAAGGCAGAACAGAGTGTGTAGTCCTGGCTCCGATGGGTGGTAGCCATGATAAATGAGGTGGCCTTTGAGGGCATCCTTGGCCAGGGCAGTGAGAGTTACGGAGTTCTCCAGACATCTTGGCAGAAACCAAAATATCTGTGGGGAGAGACAATGGAAAGAAGCAGACAGGATCCAGCAACCAGTCTTGTAAGGTCATGGAGCTCGCTTTTGACTGTCTCATTTATCTGGTTCTGGCACAAGATCCTGCCTTCAGGCAATCTATGATGCTGCTCAACCTGCTTTGATTGTTGCAAAAACAGATGAAGTAAGAAAAGTGAAAAGCAGAGCAGGTAAGGCGTGTGGACACAGGCGGCCACAGCGAAAGTGAAAGCAATGTAATGGAGTGGCAAATATGGAGTTATTTGCTCCTTTCCCCCCCATTATTGTTGTGGGAACAGGGTTTAATATTATAGTCCAGGCTGGTCTCCAACTGGAGATCTTCCTGCCTCAGTTCTCTGGGCTTTGAGATTATAGACATATATTACCACACTTAGATTGCTGTTGCATGCAGTTCACCTCGTGGTTGCTGATAAATCACCATCAAATGGCTTAAGGGAACAAGGGGTTTATTTTCTTACTGATAGTCCAGTTACAGTTCATAGTCCAGTTTGAAGGAGAGAGCACGTACCAACATCAAGCCGAGGGAACTGGCCGCCATACCATCTCTACATAGTGGCTGAGAGAGGGATGATCCTTATTTGCCAGACATGTCTGGCCAAGTATACACAAGGATGCCGACTCTCTCAACCAGTCCTCTGTATTTTATTCCAGGGCCTAGTCCCACCCACCATGGGCTGGGCTTTCCCCATCAGCTAGATAATTACCTACAGGTTTGCTCTGGGCCTAACTCAACTATTAATTCTCCACAAATGTGCCCAGAGCTCAAACCCTCAACTGTCAAGTTGACACCTGTGCCTAACTATGACAACTGCCAACATGGTCTTTTGAAATTTGTATGTGGATATTTGTTGTACAAGTGACTTTTCTCATTGCTGTGTCAAGATGCATGATGGAAACAGCTTGAGAGAGGCGTGGCATATTTTGGCTTGTGGTCTCAGTGAATTCAGTTCATTAATGGCAGGCAAGGCATACGGTCCCTGGCTGTGGGCCACGACCGAGCTGCTTGTTCACACCGTGGCAGGTGGGCGGCAGAGGTGCTAGGCTGGGACTCAAGGACCTGTATAACCTTCAAAGGCCTAGTGATCTACCTCGGCCAATCAGGCTCCACCTCCTGACGGCACCAAAACCTTCAGAGTAGTGCCAGACACTGGGAAGTCAATGCTCAGAGCATGAGTCCATGGACACATTTCAGACTCAAATCTAACATTCATTACATTGTGCAGAGTTCACTGAAAAAAATAATTCACCATGGCCATGGAAAAGAAATCATCATATGCTCCCAATACACGGAATCAGGACGTCAGTAAGTTACTGTAAATTGTATGGAAATGTTGAGTCTCATAAAATGACTGTCTAAAGTATGAGTCCTACAATTTAGGAATCATTGTAAACCACTTTGTAAAATAAAGGCATTTTTTCCCCTTAAAGACAAAAGATGCTAAAAAGGGGGGGAAGGGCTGGAGAGATGGCTCATTGATTAAGACTCTGCCTTGAAAGTCTTGAGTTTGGATTTTAGGTCTCAGGTGGAAATGGCAGAGACCTGCACTTCAGGCCATGGGGGTAGAGCTTGGGAAATCCCACAGCAAAGCAAAAAGGAGGTAAAAGAAATCTAAGATGATTCCTGAAGTCATCCTTCTCCAAAGGGACACATAATGCCCTCTCACACACACACAAGCACGCACGCACACACAGAAAATAAAGTTTAAAAAAAGACGATAAAATCTTTTTTGTCTCCCTCCTCTCTCTTTATACATACATTCATACATGCATACATACGTATGTATGAATACAAGTTTGTTTTCATTTTTAGCCTTCCTTATCCAATACCATTCCCTTCTGTCCTGCTTCATGATTTCTCCTTTCCAGCCAGTCTCCCTCCTGCTCAGTCTCTTTTTGAGACGGGGTCTCAGGGAGCTCAGGCTGACCTTGAACTTGCTGTATAGCAGAGGATGAACTTGGACGCCTGAGCCTCAGCTCTGAGTTTTCAGGCGTGCATCACTCTATCTGGCTCAAGCCTCTCTTCACAATCTTTATTTTCTTTCTTACGAATTCACCAAAGAAGGAAATACATAAAACCTGGCAATAAAGCTTGCCTATTAAAAGCATGGAATATTTGCTTCCATCATAGTCTGGTACCTTCCTATGCTAATGGTCTTTTGATTTCTTAGGCTACCATGTTGTTGCAGTTTGCCTGCATAATTGCTGATAAATGACCATCAAATGGCTTAAGGGAACAAGGGTTTATTCTCTCTTACTATTCCTGGTTACAGTTCTCAGTCCATCTTGACAGGAGAGCACGCACCAACATCAGGGCTGGGGAAACTGGCCACACCATCACCACATAACAGCTGAGAGAGGGATGATCCTTCCTTGCCAGACCAGCCAACTCTCTCAAATAGCTCTCCATGATTTATTCCAGGGCCTAATCCACCCACCATAGGTTGGGCCTTCTCCATCAGCTAGACGATCTCCTTCAGGTTCGCTCTGAGCTTAACTACTAATTCTGTACAAATGTGCCCAGAGCTCAAACCCTCAACAGTCAAGTTGACACCTGTGCCTAACCATGACACATATTTATCTGAACTGTAATAACTACTAAATAATTTTGATTTCAGTGGTGTGCAGTACATACTCAGCATCGAAGATTAGGAAATGACTGGCTGTTGTTGCAAGACACTTTGAGGGTTGTTTCCTATCATGTACTTTTGGTGAATGAACCTTATATCATCAGTACCATGAGCTAATCATTGATGGTATTAAAGGAAAACAATTTATATTGATATACTTAATTGCACTCCATAGAATTTGGCAAACTAGTCTTCAATGGATAGACGAGTGGCATAGCACTCCAGGAGAATGATGAATGAGTAACAGAGTGTTGTGCTATCTCACATGCACATGGAAGAGCCCCAAGGAACATTGTTATTCTCTTTTTCAGTGGTTCAAAGGATGGTCACTGGATTAGGAAGAACAGAGTTGCTGAAATGGACACACAGCAATGAGCATTTGCATTCAGTGTTGTAGGGGGAATTTTGAAGAGAAGCAACGCTTTCTGCAACCACCAAGTAAATTGCAGAAACAACAACTAAGTGCTAGCAACATGGCCCCAGGAAGTCGGAAGAGATGGAATAAAGTCTGGGGTGTGGCCGGATGAGGAGGAAAAGAGCAGGAAGTCAACAATACTTAAAGGTGCTGTTTCCTGAATGGCAGGAAATGAAGATAGTGTAATGGTTACTCTTAACCATTGCTGTGAGAAAACATCCAAAGTCAAATAACGTAAGGGAGAAAAGGAAATTTATTCACTTTAGGGTTCCAGAGAGAAGATACAGTCTTTCATGGCGGAGGAGATGTGATTGGTGGCTGAAGCTGGCAGGCCAAGTCACTCCCATCCCCGTGGCTGAAGGCTGGATTATTCCTGGAGAGTTTCTCTTCTTCCCAATCTTCTGTTCTGTGGTTCCTTTTATCTGGTCCACTACTGGGAGGTTCCAATGAGATCAGGGAAGGTCCCATGGGCTCTAGGGCGGGTCTTGTATTATAAATGTGTTGATCTGGATAATCTCTTTAGGTGGTTTTAGCTGATCTCAGTTAATACCAGGTGTGTCAAGTAGGACACCCAGGATTAACTATCTCAGTTAAACTGGTGAAAGATCATCATCAGTTTATTACTGAGGAAGATGTAGAGAACAGAAACAGAATGCACTGAGAATACTGGGTTGAAGAGAAAGAAAGGATAGGTTAAAAATATATGCACCCCTCACTGGGCATGGGGCCATTCACCTGTAATCCCAGCAATCAGTAGGCAGAAGTAGGAGTGATGCGGGATATCCCTTCCTGGTTACCAAACTTTACAGGGTCTCTGTTCAGGGGCCAAATATTACAGGAGTGACTGTACAATGTTGCAGGGTTCTTGTGTTCCGTAGTCAAAGACTGAAATCAGAACACGTGTAGAGGATTAAGGTAGAGTTTATTAGAGGAGAGAAAGGCTGGAACTCATGGACTCCGGGCATGGAATCCATGAAGAGCAAGGAACTAGAAAGAACTCATGACATTCCGAGTGCCCTGGGGGCTAAGGCGTTGGAAAACTCATGGACTCCAGGCATGGAATCCATGAGGAGCAAGGAACAAAAAAACGGATTCATGGCACTAGAGGGCCATGAGGGGCAGACGCCAAAGATGGCTGCCAGGGCCAGGCATATTTATACACCTGGATAAGCCCGGGAAACTGGCTTTTTCTCATTGGTTAACTCCTATTGGGGCCCAACCCGGCTGCTCTTGGGCCCATGTGGGCTGGAGGTTATTGGATATGGAGGCTCACCTCCATAATCCCTTCATAGGGAAGTGGCCATCTTATCTCTGGGAGGATTGGAGTCAGTTCCTCAGCAAGGGTGTTCCTTCAGGGAGATTCCAGCAGTGGGGGATGACCTTCAGGAATTCCAAGACCTTTAAAGACCTTGATATACCCATCCCAGCATGACTGCTCTAATCCTGCCTTATTACAATGCTATGTCCAAGTTCAAGGCAACTTTAAGTGCATTCGTCGGTCATTAGACCAGTCAAGCCAGAGGTTCTCATCCCTGTTCACATACCCTCCCCTCCAAGCAGAGGAGCAGTGCCATTGCTGTGCTGGGGTCAGACCCTGTGCTTCTCCCTGCTACCTCTGGGCCACATCAGCCCTTAGCTCTGTGCAGTAGTACTTGCGATCTTTGTTCTCCACTTTAATCCAGGGCAATGTCATTGTGGTATGGGATGAGACAGGATGGGAAAACCCCCCTTTTCCCCCCCTGCTATTTCCAGACATTTAATTTATACTGTGAGCTTTTAAATCCTTTCAAAATGCTCAACATTTTGGAAGGAAAAAGCCAGAGTGAATCATCCACTGTGTATCCTTTCTGTTATTGTTAATGCCATTAAATTTCCAGGTTAACAACTCTCCAAGAATTGCTGCACACGAGTCTCTGGACCTAGCTAGTTGTGCCCGAGTGTTTAGAGTAAAAATTCCAAAGCTCAGAATGGGCAGATCCAGCGGAATGGCTACTTTAAACAATTCTGTCTTTTGTCTGTCTCAGGACGTGTGTAAATGTGCTCAGTTTAGTTATAATTATGACGTGACTACTGACCTCCCGTGTTGGTGTCCTTATTTCTTAACCTGTTTAGCTGCTATTAAAAACATCACAAAACATGAAAGTTTTCATATGGTCTGTGTAACAACTAGATGCATTATGAAAACTATGCTCATTTTGTTGGATGGGCAGTGGTAATCATGTTTGTAGGAGACTAACCTTATTAACAGAAGTCGCATGCTAAAGTGTTTAGTGGCGACGTGTTCTAAAGTCTGCAACTTGCTTTTAAGTGAATCAACGAAAACACGTGTATGCATGCGTGCGTGCGTGTGTATATAAGTCAGAGGACAACTTGAAAGAACTGGTTCTTTCCTTCCACCATTCGGGTTCCGGGGATTGAACTCATCCTTGAGCTTCTCAACAAGCTCTTTTGCTCACTGAGCCATCCTGCTAGTCCATGAGCAAATTATTCAGTCGCTTTAAATCTCATTTTCTTCTGTGAAATAATAAGAAAGCTGATCAAAATGAAGGATGTTCTCATGAGGTAAAGTGAGGAAAGACATGGAAGGTGCTCTGCATATGTTGGACAATGTCTGTCATTCATGGGGTTAGCCATGCCATTTCACCTTCTGCATCACAAGATTTTAGACAGATCTAGATTACTCGGGGCTGTTCCACTCTGAATGGGGAAGGAATTTTAGAGTCCAGGATGATGGGAACTTCTTCAGAAGCTTTCACTGCAGAGTGGTAGGTAACTGTTTATTTACATCATTGGAAAGGCAAGTAGCTGGAGTCTCTCATAGATTTTCCAGATGTATGGCAATGCTGGAAAAGCGGAATGTGGGCAATAGGAAAGTTCTGGGATTTTCCAGAACCCTTTCCTTTTGGGACACAAGCCAAAAATGTTTTCTTGGTAAGACTTTGGGTCCTAAGACCAAACTGTCGATTCTCTGCCACTCTAAAGCAAATACATGTGTATATAAACGCATTTGAAAGTTTGGCATTTATCACAAATGACAAAAGAAAAAGTTTCTTGAACCAGTGAGATGTCTCAGTGGGTAAGGTACCTCGTGCTAACCCCAGGGACCAGTGTTTGCTCCCTAAAACCCACATGATGGAAGGACAGAGCAATCTCCTGAAAGTTTTCTCTGACCTTCATGCGTGCACATGCACACACACACATGTACACATATGCACACACACGTACACACTTGCACATACCCACACAGATGCCCACACATACAAGCACACATATGCATACACTTGTACATACATATGCACACACCCATACACTAACCTACACATACACATACACACACACACACTTGCAACCATGCCCTTTGTAGCCAGCAGGTCATAAATTTGTGATTGTTTTCAAATTATGCTGACAGCCTACAGACTCTCGGGTCAGTCAGAGGACTCTGATGACTTTGTTACATTTTCTGTCAGAATGAATATTTTTGAAAACTTGTCTTAGGTTTTGACAAACATCAACCCAATACTGAAAATGTAATAAAGCCATTTCCCACTGAGAAGAACTGGACTATTCTAAGTGAATTTGTCTGAAGGCATACTTTCGTAAAAACATGAAAAATGAAGAGACTATGGTGCATCAGAAAAATGATTATTCAAGCTATTTGAATGGTTTGATTAAAAGTATTTTGGAGTTTTAAAAGCCCATCTGACAAAAGAACAGTATTTTGAATTTGAAAGGTAATAGTTCGATAAATTATTTCTTCTTTCCTTTTCTCACACCAATGACCAATTATTCTAATTATTTACCATAGTATCTGTCAAGTAACATGTTTGGTAAGTGTATGCTGAAGACTATCAGCAAGCAAGACAGCTCTAAGAAAGGTAAAGGTTTATTAACAAATTGCCTGAAAATTCAGTTGTTACTTTTGTGAAGTTTTTGTTTGGGTAGCTAGTGGAATGCCTTCATAATTCAATTATGAAGAAAGATTAAGGAGATATAGCCTTAAAAAAGAACCAGAAAGAAGCAAAAGACAAGAAAAAAAAGGTGTTTTAAGAACATGCCAGGCGATTTTTAAAAAAATTAAAGATCAAAATGCCATATGACCCTGCTATTCCATTTCCGGGAATAATCCCCCACAAAGCAAAAATTCACCTCAATGACACAAGCACAACCATATTTATAGCAGCACTATTTATAATAGCAAAGTCATGAATCAATTCAAATGCCCAAGAGTTGACGAGTGGATAAGGAAAATGTGGTACATTTATACAATAGAATGCTACTCAGCCATCAAAAAAGATGAATTAATGAAATTTGCCGGGAAATGGATGGAATTAGAAAAAATTATATTGAGTGAAGTATCCTAGACACAGAAAATTAAATGCTGTATGTACTCCCTAGTAGGTGGATCCTAGTACCAAACCCGCTTGATGACATATTCAAAGATAAATCCCTGTAATAACTACAGTAATTGTAAAGATTCTAAACAGGAGGGAAGGGGAAGGAGGGCCTCCCCAGAAATAAGGAGAGAGGGGATCATGCTTCAGTAGAGAAAATAGGTCACCATCAAGTATTGCAAATAAGTAGCGAGACCTCTGATTAAGCTCACTCTCATTTTCCTTCCTGGTCACTTGCATCTGAGGAGGTTTGATTTCACCAATCAGAGAGGGTACAGAGACTGGTAAATAGATGGTAACCATCCTGCAAATGGGAGACTGCCCCCCCCCCGCAGTCTCCTACTCCTATTCCATCTACCTTTGAATTTTCTTATAGTAAGATTTCATTTAAACAGCCTTTTATTTCTGGCTAGGAGGTGACCTCCAATACCCATCAGGATGGAGCCAAGGGCGGTGCAGGAACAGCAAAACTGAAAACAACAACAAACCATAATTCAGAACACCAAAGACCCTACATTAATCACCTGAAACCAGACCAGCCAAATCTCTCCCCATCCTAAAGCTCAGGGAAACTTGAGGAAGAGGGGGCGGTAAGATTGTAAGAGCCTAAAGATGGGGAGGACCAACGATATGCAAGATACTCCACACAAGTTAGGGCCACAGTAGTCATAATCGAACTTTGCATGATCTGCGCAATGACTGACATGTCAATGACCCCCCAAAGTCTAACATGGATCACAGGCACTAGGAGGATCCTTAGAGGCAAGGGATTAACAGTCATAATGGTGTTCCCATATAAAGGGTAACCCAAGAAAGGGCTCTGGGCAATGCCACTGAGTTCTGACACCTCACTAGAGTGGAGGACTCAGAGGGAAGATTGGCATTCACACAAAAGGATGCTCCAGGGAATGGGAGGGGGAAAGAGGAGGCACTGCAAGAAGGAAAAGGAGGGGGGTGAAAGAAAGGGGAAAAGGAGGGAAGGCTGCAAGGGGGACTGGGAAAGAGTGGAGGGAGGGAGGGGACCAGGGTACCTACTGAGGTTGTATGATTGGGGGAAAAAAAAAGAACAGGCCAGTGACTCTTAGGCATGCGTCCCACTCGCAGGTGGTATTGATCTCTCCTTCCCCTTGAAGTTGGGCTTATCTTGTAACTTGCAAGTAACAGACTGCAACATCAGTTACCTTGTATGACAAGGCTCTGTGGTTTCACTGCAGTGGGAAGTGAGAATTCAGTTCCTCTTCTAGAACTGTGCTGGAGAGGGAGCACGGAAGCCGTGGAGCTCCTAGCCTTGGTTCAGAAACAAGTGCCTATTACACAGTCCAGCCATCTTGGCTGTCTATACAGGGAAGGCTTTATACACCTTGGCTTCAGGGGACATTTTAATGCAACCCATTAGGGAGATTCCACATGATGGCTGCTTAGTAGAACTTCCTCCAAATTCCTGATCCTCCAAGCTATGGATGAAATAAGGCAGCTGTAACTTAGCTAATCTATAATTTTTTTGCATGTATGTATGTGTGTGTGTGTGATGCATGCGTGAGTGCATGTGTGATTGTATGTGGGTGGATACACATGTGTGTATGTAGAGGCCAGAGGTTGACATTGGTTTGTCTTCTTGGATTGCTTTCCACCTTATTCATTGAGGGAGGATCTCTCAATTGAACTCAGAGCTTGTCGTTTGGCTAGTCTAGCTAGCTAGTTTGTCCTGGAGATCCCTGATTAGTACCTTCTGAGTGCTGGATTACCTACCCAGTTTATATATATATATATATATATGTGTGTGTGTGTGTGTGTGTGTGTGTGTGTGTGTGTGTGTGTGTGTAGGGTCACATCTGGGGATGTGACCTCTGGTTCTTAACATTTGTATGCCAGGTACTTTAATCAACGGAGCCATTTCTCCAACCCAGGGAATTATGAATATACAGTGAAAGTGACTAGACTGACTGTGTCCTCACATGTTTCAAGAAGGTAGAAGCCAAGGTTTCAGGTATCATTACCCTGCTATGCAAATTAGACCTTCCAATCTAACCAACCCCCCTCCCCCATCCTCTCTGAGGGTCACACTCTGCAGTTCGGCCCTGGCCCCAGATCTTAGCAAACCACTTCAGGCCAGGTTTATGTTCTAGATTAGGGGCGATTCCAGAAGTCCCTTGTGCCATTAAATTGGTGCAAGGAGTGATTGTCCAAAAACCAGAAGGGAGGAAGGAATCACCCGCATTCGCTCAAGTCTGCCAGTTGGATTTTGAATTATTTGCCTTCTCTCCCTGACATTCCAAGAGCAAGATGCTGGGTTTTCCAAGATTCTTTTCTGCTGAGTCACAGACTACAAATCAGAGCGGAACACGTTGTTGTCGAGGCTGGTCACGTGGACTCAAAGTTCCATTTCTCTTCATCATTTTTAGCTTTCTGTCCCAATGGAGGTGAGAAGAGGGAGTAAAAAAACTTTTTTTCTGGACAGATGAATTTTTCCCCCTATCTTGCTTCTATGCCAGTGACTCATGCTGCTCTGATTGAGACTGAAAGCAAATCTAAAGTGTGATTTAGGGGAAATTTCATGTGCCAGTAACAGAGAACTTCAGCACATCAGTGACGACTGAGAGGAGTCCCCCCCCATGTCTCTCACATCTCCTTCTTCTTTCTCTTTCTTTCCTCTTTCCTTCTCTCCATTTCTCTTTTTCTATTATTCTCCATGCAGAGAGAAATCGTCTCTGTAATTTCTTCTTTCATTTTTTTTCACCCTCAAAGACAAAAGTACACTTTTATTTATTCAACAATATTTATGAAGCACCCACTGTGTGCTCCCCAGTGTTCCAGCCATGGAGTGAACCACATACATCAGACTAGTCCCTGTGAACTAGTGGAGGCTCATCCTTGAACACCACTCTTGGGGCCTACCCACCAGTGTTTTTGGTGACCTCTTTCAGGGGTCACACATAGGAGCCTGTGAGGCCGGGTGACCTCTGTCCGCCCAGCTTTTTCTGGGGAATGTTCCAGGATGGTCTTGTGAAGCTTACTGTTCTATCCTCCCAAAGAGGCAAATCACCGAGAGAAACGTGAGGAAGCAGACTGTTTCTGTTTGTAGTTCATTACAACATCCAGATCCTAGGGATCTTTACAAAGCACCCCAAAGTCTCACATGGGATTGAGGCCAGAGGGAGAATGAACAGCAGCATTGTAGCTGAAGGAGAAAATGCTCAGAAATAGAAAGAGCGCGGTCGACCCAAGTCAGGCAGGGAGTGCGGGCTGGGAACCCGTGGAATAGGCACATCTGTCATCCCAGAGAAGGGCTTCTTTAGGGAAAAAAAAATTGAAAAATATTAAAAAGTTGAAACATGGGCTGGAGAGATGGCTTAGGAATTAAGATTCTGCCTGGCAAGCAAGAGGTCCTGGGTTCAGATCTCCAGGTCCCACATAAAAGCACCAGGTGAAAATGGCAGGCAGCAACCTGCACTTCTGGTCCCTGGTGGGAGGAGACGGGAAATCCCAGAGCAAAGCAAAAGGGAGGTAGAAGCAATCCAGGGTGATTCTGAAAGTTACCCTTGGTCCTCCACAGATACGTGTGCGCATGCACGTGCACACGCACACATACACACAAATAAATAAAGTATTAAAAAATGAAAATATCTTGTTTGACTTAGTGTGTATCATCACACCAGGTAGGCGGACGATTTTGTGTCTGCATTACTTGAGTTTGCTGAAGCCCACGAGTTCCCTGAGCACATTCTGCCGGCGTGAAGCGAGCTCTCTCTTCTCTCCCGTGTGCGTGGACGCAACCGCGAGGCACCGCAGCCTGCCTTGCACGCCCTCGCCCGGCCTCTTCTATTTCTGCTTTTGCTGCAGCTCTCAGCACATGGCAGGAAGAAGAGGAGGGATGAAGGCTGCCTAGCATTGTCTTCAGCTTAGCGTTGCCCTTCGGTTCACCGGACGAAGGGCGACAAAGCTTCACTCATTTCTCTCTTAAGCGGTGGCCACTCGATTCCACCGGCGTTCCTTTCCTTCCAGGGGCTTCCATTTCCCTGTCTGTTCATCTCGCTGACTCCACAGTCTCTTAGGTCTTCAATCAGCGGGTTCTTCCATCAGTGCAGGAGGCTGGAGGTAACTAAGATACTGTTTTGCGTAAGTCTTGTGTTCATGAAACATTTTTTTTTCAACGTGGTTTTCTGTCTCTCCCTCCTTGTCTATCTCATTCTCTTTATGGAGAGAAGGTCTCATTCTATAGCCCAGGCTAACTTATAACTCATTGCGTAGCCCAGGCTGGTCTCAAACTCATTGCAATCCTCCTGCCTCAGCTTTCCAGGTGCTGGGACTATAAGCATGAGCCCCGCCCCTTCTCTCATTTCACTTTAAGCCTCTTAAAAATACTATTGGAATTTGAGGGACATAGACAATAAATGAATGCAAAAAAATGAACATTAGAATTTTAGCAAAAAGCTAAGTCACAAAGATTAAAGTAATATAAACTTCAGAAATGAATGAGAGTTTTTAAATCTAAGCCGCAAATACTGAATGTTTCTTGTGTATCAAGCTAGTTGTCCTTCCAGGATCCTGCATAAACACTATGATATTTATTTCATAGAATCAAGAATGTGATGTTTTTGCTCGCTTCTTCCCATGGCCATTTCCAAACTCATTCGTTTTGGAGTCGTGGCCCTGAGGAAAGAGGTCTGTCAGAGGCTGACAGAGGGACACTCGGGCTCTCTTGTCATTATGCTTTCCAGGCCGTTTCTGCCTACTCCAAACTCTCTGCTCTTTCTGTCACTCTGTCTCTGCGTTTGGGAAATACCCAGGTTAATAACAAGACTAAGGTCTCTTCTACAATTTTGCAGACAGGATATATTGTGATTAAGCATTATGGGATTTCAAACATTTTTGTTGCTATCATAATGTCTGTGAAATTGCTTTCTGTCAAAATTATCAAAAGTGCTTAAATGTTCACAAAATTTTAAGATTTAGGGAAATTTCTAGATAGTTCTGTAGCTATACTGAATAATCTATTTTTCCCAGAATCTTCCAAAATTGTACACATTATTTCTTTAGGCATGTGTACTCTAAAGATTTCTTCTCTTTCTTTCATATATACATACATATACATACATATATATATATATATATATGTATGTATGCTACATGGAGAGGGAATTACCTCTTCTGTTTTATAAATATTTAGACTGGTAAATCTAAATAATAACTCTGACAGGCAAAAATTGATATAACTGTCCCAACTCTTGGTGAAATTGTTCAGGAGGTTGATGTATATTGCTGGGTTATATGTAACAAATGGAGCTCATTCATGCTATCAAACATAGTTAGGGTCCTATCATTCCTGATAAGCATGTGTACCCTGTTGTGTTTGGGTCTTTTATGAGTTCCTTCTCTCTGCCTTTTATAAAGAAGGTCCACTATCTTTGTTAGAGAAAACAGGAGTGTCCACTGGGACTCTAATAAAATAACAGTTTTACTGTACTTTAGCTTTTCCCAGAGAGTTGTGTTATTGGCTAAGTAGAAACTAACCTTACAGATCATGCTTTTGGTCATGTGCTTATCGGAAATAAAGCTATTAAGAAGAAATAGGGAGAAGGAGAGGGAGAAAAGGGACAGGAAGAAGAAGGGAGGGGGAGAAAGAGAGAGAGAGGGAAGCAGGAAAGAAGGAGAAGGATACTGTTGTCATAAATGTCCCCTCATTACTGAGACAGGAATATTTTTAGAGTGTGTTAAGCTGAAATGGTAGCTTCCAGGGCTGTGCCGATGGCTTGGCAGGGAAGACACCTGTGTGCAACCTGAGTTGGATCCCTGGAGCTCATGCGATGGAAGGAGAGAACAGATTTCTGCAGGTTGTCCTCAGACCTCCATACACCATACCCTGCCATACGTGCGCCTTCTTCCCCTCTTCCTCTCGCAAATAAATAAAAGAACGTTTTTTAAAAATGAAATAGTAGCTTTCCTAATTTCCTAATTTGGCCAATGACACCTTTTCGTGTCTTCTAGTTGGTGACTAATGTGCCTGTCCTGCCCCTTCACCTTGTAGATGCTCATTGATTGTTACTGCCACTCAAGGCCAATACGCATGTCTGCTTTTCCCTTCTGATGTGTATAAAATGCCCACAATGAAAGGTATGGTGGGAAAGAAAGGTAGAGACAGTAGAGGACCAATAGGGGAGAGAGGGAGGGAGGGATGGAGGGAGGGAGGGACGGAGGGAGGGAGAGAGAGAGAGAGAAGAGGAAGAGGAGGAAGAAAAGGAAGAAGAAGAAGAAAAGGAGGAGGAAGAGGAGGAGGAGAAGGAGAAGGAGAAGGAAAGGAGGAGGAGAAGGAAGAGGAGGAGGAGAAGGAAGAGGAGGAGGAGAGGAGAGGAGAGGAGAGGAGAGGAGAGGAGAGAAGAGGGAGAAAGGGAGGAGAGTGTTTTCATATTAAATTCAGGTCATAAAAAATCAGCAAAAAATGTATAAAGTGACTATTCACGCAATGTAAAGCTTCCCCCCATACCTCTTTCTTAGGTAGAAATCATGGTTTCACACATCTTCTTTGCGTAGTCAACAGCAATTGGCATGTCAGGTTCAAATTCCAGCCCTACTGCTTCCCGAAGGTCTTGGGTAAGATGCTTACCCTCTTGTGTTGGCGGTGACACCGCAGCCTCCCGTGAGATGCTTTGTGGTGATCTTGTCTGCGGTCAGGCCAGTCAGCCTTCCCTAGTTCCTGCCCATCTTCCAAACCTGCTCCTCTGGGCTTTCCAGAAGTCTTGTGATGCTCTTATCATTTAAATTACCTATACAGCTTGTTTTGTTGCTTTCGACTAAATGTGCAGGCTCATCTAAAAATGACATGATATGCTCATATATTGTATCTCCTTTTGTGAGATGTGTGTGTGTGTGTGTGTGTGTGTGTGTGTGTGTGTGTGACTCAAGATAGAACAGTCCATGCAAACTGGAATCTAACATCCTAGGCTATGGCACAGGAATATCTGCAGTGTTATTTGCTTTGTCTCTAAAATAGCAGTATGAAGTTATTTGAATATTTCTTGTGCCCATTCTCCAAGCTAATATTTGCTGCGTGTGAACCAGTGCTAGACTCTATGTTATAAGTGTATTTACACTATATATAAATGACTTTGTTGCACATATACTACGGTCATTTATTCTTTCCATTAAAAACCTGAACATTGAAGATTAAAGATCAGTGGTCTTTTGTCTATCCATATTCCTATTCTTCATCATACGATTGTTTCAGATTTAGATGGACCTTCTAGATACCTTTTCTGGATGGAAAAGGCTAATAAAAGCCACCCAGAAAACAGAAACCTACTCTGTGTGTTCTGGTTATGCAGATTTGATGTAGGTGTTTGGGATTGACACTCTAATGAAAACATAAGATGCACTAAGGTGTTGTACTTTCTTCTAAATGGCTTTATTTGGGGCTGGAGAGATGGCTCAGGGGTTTAACAGCCTCTGCCTCACAAGGAGAAGGATCTGAATTCAGATCCTAGATCCCACATAAAAAAATTGCTGGGGGAAAGTGGCTGTGGCCTGAACTTCCATCCCTGGAAGGCAGAGCCTGGGAACCCCCAGAGCAAAGCAGAAAAGAGGTAGAGCAATCCAGGATGTTTCCCCAAATCACCTATGGGCCTCTACAGGCACATACAGTGCCCTCTGATACACACAAACACACATAGATACACACACATATATGCACACAAACAAAAAAATCCAGTAAATGGCTTTATCAGTTAACATATGTAGGTGTATTCAACAGAAGTGGACTTTGATTGGTTGACATAGATTCTACTAAGGTACTTCTGGGTATCACTACTGAGCTAAGGCTAGTTTGGAAATGTACCCCAATTTCCCAATTTGTGTAGGTGTGAGAAGTTCCAATAGATTAGTGGAATGATCTCTTTCTCTCTCTCCCCTTTTCTCCCCCTCAGCATGTTACCTGTCTGTGGTGTGTGTGATATCCACCTGTATCCCAATGGCACTTTGCTAGGGCCAAATGGGATCCTGTCGCCTCTCTCCCCTGCAAAACCATCCCACTTCTCACACCCCTTGTTCACTTACTCCCTAAACCTTCCCTTTGCACTTGGCATTCCTACAATAGAAAAGGATCTTCCATATAGGGTGTAATCAGTATGTCTTATGTAGTGCCCTGCACACATTCATTATCAGACAGGGTATGACATGGTCCTATGGAATCTCTAATCTCTACTTCGTGTGACACACTGTGCCTTCTTTCCTTGCTTTTTTTTCCAATTATACCAAAACATTGCTTCCAACTTTGAACAGCATAAGAATTAACAGTGAATGGTAAGAACACAGATTACTAATGCTACCACTAGCATTAATTGTAGTGAGATATTACATGAAATTTTCGCCAGTATAACACTACCTGAGCTGCCCAGGAACTCTCGGGAACTATTTCTTTTTGTGTCTACTTTAAAAAAAAAAAAAGAACTTTATTTATTCATTCATTTAGTGTGTGTCTATCAGAGGGCACACATGTCCCTGTGGTGACTTCGGGAATCATCCTGGATTGCTTCTACCTCCTTCTTGCTTGGCTCTGGGATTTCCCAGGCTCCGCCCACCAGGGCTAGAAGTGCAGGTCACTGCCATTTCCACCTGACATTTTTATGTGGGACCTGAGATCTGAACTCAGGACCTTCTGCTTTCAAGGCAGAGTCTTAACCCCTGAGCCATCTCTCCAGTCCATGTTTTTCTGATTGCTTATAAAATACAAATAAGGCAATTATTTGTCAGTTTCCCTGGGAGTTTCCTCATTTATAATTATTGGCCCAGGGCAATTTATTAAGTGTCCTATATTGAATGATGAATCATTTAACATCTGTTTATGAAAATCTCCCTCTCTCCTGTCATCTCAGTATAATTCTAAGGCTTTAAAAATCCCAAGTTAGCATAACCCGTGTTCCCTTATGTTTGGGGTACATCTCTTCTATTTTTTGCTTACTTCCATTCATAACTTTTGGGAGGATGCTTTGGGCTACCTCATGGCCTTTCTAAGATGCTCTCATTTGGATTATGGTCACCTCCACCCCTTGCCCCATGAACATGTGAGCAGGCAGACCCTGTTTGCTTTTGTTCTCCTATAGTTTATGATTAGAATCCCCAGTGGTCCATCCCCCGAAATGACAACCTTGGCACATTGTGGAAATTTTTAATGGTTTTAGGGAAAGTCATGATGTAATGCTACCCAAAAGAAGAATGATATAATGCGGTTTCCATGTATGGTGCTAATTATGATTTGTTAATAGCTGTAACTGGAAACACTGTCATCCAAATCAGTAATAGTTCTTGTCCTCATGAGGAGATGATGAAATAAATTATTTATCTTCTTATTTGGATTTTATGGTTCAAATGCAATTATATTATGTACCAGAAAGTATAAGCATTAGAAGATATTTTTCCTTTGCATCAAGAAGTACAGTGTCCTGGGGCCGGAAAGATTGCTCAGGATTAATTAAGCCTTTGCCTTGCAAACAGAAGGACTCTTGTCTAATTGAGGAGTCTTCAGACTAAATAAAAAATCAAATAATGCAAAGCAAAGCAATCAAATCCCTCTACATCATGAGTTGCCACTGCTTAGAGTTGCGGGTTACGCCCATCCTAAGACAAAGATGTCAGCGAATGCAGCATATTCCCTTAAGGGAAGCAAAAAAGTAACCATTCAACCAGTCCAATGAAACAGCAATCCAGCAAAACCAATAGCAACCAAGAAAACCTTTGCCATTTAAGTTCCAGAGTTTCATTGATAAACCATCCTGTTCCAAAAAAAGTTAAAACGTGAAACTAACCCAAAACCACAACCAGAAATCCCAACCCGAGGCTTAGCTGGAGCGGATGGCTTCGCCATCAGTAGGAATTAGAGAGCTGTCTCCAGTTAGTGGGCAGGATACTAACCAGACCAGACGCCTCCTGCAGATTCAGCTGAGGGGTTAAAAGGTCTGGGGCCACAGAGGTGGGAGGGAGGACTAATGAGGTAGCCTTTTCTTGTTCTGCATTCAATCTCAGCATGTTAAATTCGAGAGTGGACCCCCACCCCCTTGGGGTCTGTGTTTCAGCCTCACAATATATATGAACCAATTTCTCTCTTCTTTCCATCTGGACTTTGTTGAAAAATCTCAGGTCAGGCCAAGTTAAAAAACAAACCAAAACAAAATCCTATAGTGCGTCCAGCTACTTTCATGAGTGTGATATCATGTCGCCTCTGTTTCTCATTACAAAGCTGAGTTTCAGATGGTAAAGTCATACATACCCTCCCCCCCTCCACCATCCCTCACTTAACTGCTGTGCCAGACACAGAATTATTAAACTGACGCTGGGAAACTATAGCTTAGCGGGGAAGAACTCAGCTTCTGTACTTTTTAACTCTGGGGATTTTGCCTCTCTCTTTCCCAGCCGGCCTCCATCATACTTTAAATGATCCAATGTTGCCCTGTGTGCAAGAGGTTCTATTTAATAAAATGAAAAACTGCATGTGTTCGTGAGTGTTTCGTAATTTCTTACCTGTATAGGGAGAAGCATGATTCAAGTTAGAAGATAATTTGTACACTTTTATCTTGAAAAGTTATAAAATAAGCAGTGGAATAGTAAAAAAAAATAATAAAAAAATCATGGAAATGTTCTCTTCCAGTGGAATGATCTTTCCCCCTGGAAATTACAGAAAGGCTCTAGACGCATTTTGGCTAGACTATACAGTGATTGCTAAATTCTTGGCCCCCAAACAGCAAAATCATATTATTAAGATTTATTTTAAAGTTTTTTTAAGACTTGAGGGCAGCAAAATGGATCAGCAGGTAGAGGTGCTTGCTGTATAAGACTGATGACCTGAGTTCGATTCCCAAAACCTATGGACAGATAGAAGGACAGAAATGACCCCACAAAATTGTTATCTGACCTCCACACGTGTGCTGTGGCATGTGTGATCTCTTTACATCATATGTTCGCAGAGACAATAATAAAAATTTTTTTAAATTTTAAGAATTGGAGATGGAGAGATAGTTCGGTCTATGAAATGCTTATCACATAAGACCTGAGCTTAGTCTCAGATTAAAAACAAAACAAAAGAAAACTGAACACAGCAGGTATCTGCAATCCCAGTATTAGAGAGACAGGGCCAATCTAGCCAGTGAACTCCAGGTTCAGTGTGAGACTCTGCTTTGAAAATAAAGTGGAATGATGTTTTCTTTATGAGTTAGTCAAACTAAGTGCTTATATTTACATCTATATTGATATAGATATAGTGCTTATATTTACATCTATATTGATATAGATTGGTATAGTTTATACCACTGTGAGTGGTTTTTATCCAGTCATTGCTAGATAATACCAAGAATCAGTTGCATAGTTAAAACAGCAAATCAGGGCTGGAGAGATGGCTCACAGGTTAAGATTCTGTTTCATAAGCAGAAGGTCCTGAGTTCGGATCCTAGGTCCCATGTAACTCCAGCCAGAAATGGCAGTAGTGTGTACTTCTGGCCCTGCTCGGTGGAGCCTGGGAAATCCAGGAGCAATCCAGGATGATTCCTGACCATTTTTGGTCCTCCACAGGATTCCCTCTGACACACACACACACACACACACACACACACACACACACACACACTCACACGTGCATGCACACAACATAAAGTTTAAAACCCCCCAGCAAATCAACACAAAAACTATAAATGCAAAGAATCCCTTGTAATGCTTGCATCCCACTGTGAATTGACAATACTTCATGAAAAGTCTTGTTCAAAGTGCTGAACTCTTCAACAGTTACCAAGAAGAAAATAAATGTTGATAGTGTTAAAAATAAAGAAAAAAGAAAGGTAGAGAGTGATGGAGGAAGGAACCCGACTTCAGCTTCTTTTTTTTTTCTCCCACATTTTATTTATTTTTTCCTAATCATACAAGCTCAATAGGTACCCCTGACCTCTCCCTCCCTCCTCCCCTCTCTAGTCATCACCCCTTACACTCTCCCCTCTTCCTTTCACCCACCTCCTTCCCTCCCATCCCCTGGAGCATTCTTTTTTTTTAATTTTTTTTATTATTATTTATTCAATTGTGCGCGTGTATGTGTGTGTGTGCGTGTATGTGTGTATGTATGTGTAGAACCACAGACGAATTCGGGAACCGCCATGGACGCCTCCTCCTTGTTTTCTCTGCCCCGGGACTCACAGGCTCCGCCCTACCAGGACCGGAAACGCAGGCCGCCCCTGCTTCCGCCCAGCGTCTATATGTGGGGTCTAGGATCCGAACTCAGGATCTTCTGCCTGCAAGGCAGAGGCTTAACCCCTGAGCCACCTCTCCAGCCCCTGGGGCATTCTTTTATGCAAATGCCAAATCTCCCTCTGAGTCCTCCATCCTGATGATAGATAAGGACTCAGTAGCATAGCCAGGAGCCTCTCCTTGGGCTCCCTGTTAGTATGGGAACTTTATTATGACTGTTAATCTCTTGCCTGGAGCCCTCTCTCCCTGTGATCCATGCTAGACTTTGGGGGAATCACTGACATGTCAGCCATTGCGCAGGTCATACGAAGTCCAATTATGGCTGCTGCAGCCCTAACTTGTGTGGAGTATCTTGCATATTGTTGCTCCTCCCCATCTTTAGGCTCTTACAATCTTGCCGCCAGTCTTCCGCAAGGTTCCCTAGCTTTAGGATGGGGAGAGATTTGCCTGGTCTGGTTCCAGGTGAATAGTGTAGGATCTTTGGTGTTCTGAATTATGGCTTGTTGTTGTTTTCAGCTTTACTTTTCCTACACCGCCCTTGGCTGCATCCTGATTGGCACCCAAGGTCACCTCCTAACCAAAGATAAAAGACTGTTTAAATGAAGATCATTTAATATAAAAGGAGACTCAAAGGTAGATAGAAGAATAGGAGTAGAACACAGCAGTGAGGGGGAGGAGTCAGTGTTCCATTTGCAGGATTGTTACTGTCTACCTGTCAGCCCCTTACCCTCCCTGATTAATGAGAACAAACTGCTTCCTTTGCAAGTGACCAGGAAGGAAAGTGAGAGTGAGCTGCACCTTATGTCTGGCTATTTATATGCAATACTTGACAGTGACCTATTTTCTCTACTGAAGCATGATCTACTATCTATAGTTTTATTAAGTATCTTTATTAGGTTTTGGGATTAGTATGACCGACATCAGCTTCTGACCTCCACACATGCGCACTCATCTGCACACCGAAGACCTATATAAACTCACAGCACACACGAAATTAAGAATTTATAGTAAATCTATATCGAAACATTGCTCAAGTTATTTTTAATATTAATTGAATGATCACGGTCTGTAGAGTTTTACCAAAGGGGTACTTTTTTCCTGTTACTTTTTCAGCCAAAAAAAAAAAAAAGAGTCACATTTCTGCAGAATTGTGAGAACGGAATGCTTAAAGCTGTCATTTCCCGTCCCCTCCCATCTATAAGCATGGCAGCAACATCGAGTGGCTGCAGCATTGTAGGGCCGCAGCGGCAACGAGGCTGGGCAAAATCAATGAAAGGAAAATGACAGAATTACTGATCCTGTGAACGAAACTTAGAATAAAGGAGCAAATGTCCAAGTAGATGGTGGATTTAGAAGCTTTCTCCATGTGATCTAGGAATGAAAAGTCAGAATAAGAAAACATAGACTTCTTCACGCTGAGCCCCAGCCTGCTGAGGGGAGGAAGCCCTGAAAGGTCAGCCAGATGGTCCTGCTGATAAGAGGCTGACAAGCACAAGACAAACCTAGAGGACGATTCTAGAAGAAAAAAACCATCTATGATCTTTGATAGCTTAACAATGGAAACCACCAGTCATGGTGTTGCCAGATCAAGGGAAGGAATGTTCTATAAATTATCTGGAGATAGTTTTTTATAACTGTTTTCTAATTTGGAGATCCAAAATTCTATACACAGCCATGACAAAACAGTAAACAAAATATAAAGGTTGATACGGTCATATGATAGATCATGGATTAGAGAGATGGCTCAGGGGTTAAGACTCTGCCTCTCAAGCAGAAGGTCCTAAGTTCAGATCCCAGGTCCCATGTAAAAACACCAGGTGGAAAAGGCAGCAGCCTGCACTTCTGGCTCTGGTGGGTAAAGCCTGGGAAAACTCAGAGAGAAGCAAAAAGGAGGTAGAAGCAATCCAGGATGATTCCCAAAGTCATCCTTGGTCCTCCACAGGGACACACAGTGCTCTCTCTCTCTCTCTCTCTCTCTCTCTCTCTCACACACACACACACACACGTGCACGTGCAAAATAAATTTAAAAAGAAAGCTTTCACAAACAGTACCGACATCATACTTAGTAGAAGTAAATGCACTCACATGCTCATCAAGACTACAAAGAGAACAGAACACAGACTTTTTAATTGCCCAGGGTGGCTTTCATAGTTCTGGCACTTGGGAGGCCGAGGCAGGGAGAATGTGAAATCTAGGCCAGTGAGCCACATAGCCAGACCCCATCTCAAACAACAACAAAATTGAGTTAGTACACGAAAAATGTACATCTCTCTGAAGTGCCATGGGGTGTTTTCACACATGTAACCCTTGTGTGATGTTCAAATCAGGTCCACTGATCTATCTGCTCCAACATTTATCATTAATATTCAAAACTCCTTTCATAGTTTTTATTTTTGAAAAATGAATGAAATCCTTAAAAAATAATTATCGGGTAGTTCTAGTCAAGAGCAAGCAATGTGATCTTCAATTTTTTAAAAGATATCGGAATACAGTCAAAATGACAACAAAAATATCCTATGGAGGAAAAATGATATAATAAAAAAGTCTAGTTAAAATAATCATATCATAGAGAAAGGGAGGATTAAAACAATGGTATGTGTGTGATGATATGATAACTCGACATATTATCAATCTTCCTAAAGTATTTTGTATATTTAATGTAGTTCTCCACAAGATTCCAACATGAATGTATTGGGCCTATCAATTTTTTTTCTGGCAGAATTATGAAGCCAGGTTTGTGCAAAGATATATGCACTGATACTATACAAATATTGTTTTTTATCGTGATGTAATTGAGACAATAAATTTTAAATCTGATTTTACAGTCAATGATTTATTGTTTGTTTTTCCATTTCTATGTGTGTGTGTGCATTCACAGGTGTGTGTGTGCATTCACAGGTGCGTGTGTGCATATGGACACCTGAGACTGGTGTTGAAAATCATCCTCAACTGCTCTTCTTTTCAGCCAGTTGGAGAGTCTGAATTCAACTGAAAGAACTTGCCTCCATGAACTAGAAAATGATCAAGAAAGACACCGAAAATCAACTTTGGGTCTCCACGTAAGTGCACACATATGTCCATGATATCCCACACGTGTATGCCCTCCACATTCGAGCATGCATACATACATGTATGCACACAGGCACATTTAAAAACTGACTTGCATTGGTATCTTTGAAAAAAATCAAGACCTCCTATTTGGATCAGTCTAATTTTGTGGCTGAATTGGTGTGTTTGCTGATTCTTACAATATCTCATTATCTTGTTGACTTTTAATGTAGTAAAATTGAAAGTGGACACTGAAATTCTCCAGCACGCTGGTGTCCTATGTTTCTTTTGGTCCTGTTAGATCATTTGCATTTCCACATGAACTTTGTATCAAATTTGCACTTTCTCCTAATGAAAAGCCTGATAGAATTTTGACTGGAACTAGGTTGAAACTCTAGGAAAATCTGGGGAAGATTGACAGGTTAATAGCACCGAATCTTCCAGTTCAAAAATGTGGTAATGTCTCCATGTACTAGTTTTCAAGTTTGTTCAGTAGTGTCTTAGAATTGTTTATTTGGAAACATGGTATAGGCATATGTGGGCATGCCCCTGTCTGAGAGTACATGTGTGGGGTACTCCTTGTCTGAGTGTGCCTGTGTGGAGTGCCCCTATTTGAGTGGCTATGCATGTGTGGAAGCTAGAAGTTAGCAATGGATCTCTCTCTCACTTGCTTCTCGGTTGCCAAATTCCCCACCCGGCCAGCAGGTGTCCAGGTTAGATGGCTACTTCCCATTGGTTGTTCATCCCTCCTTCCCATTGGTTGTCATCCCTCTGTCTCATTGGTTGTTCATTCCTCTGCCTGTATGGTTCCTCTATTGGGACATATCTGGGGCATGTCCAAACTTGTTCAGGCTTGTCTGTAACCAGACCTCCTGGATTCAAGAGCCGGGGCTAGGGCCTCCCTGAATCGATAGTGCCACGCTTCCCTGGTTTTTGTAATGAATATTGAGCTCATCATTTCTGTGAGGCTGGCTGATAGCTCCAAGACCCAACCATCTCTGCACAGCAGTGTTGCAATACAGACACATGCCACTCACTTGGTGGAGATCTGAACTCAGGTCCTCAGGCTGGCGTAGCAGGTACTTCACCCACTCTGCCATTTCCCCAGCCCCATAGTTTGTAATTTTCATGTAGGAAGTCTTCTCTAATTTTAAATCCATGTTTTAAGTTTTTTTTGGATGAACTTTTAAGTTGTATTTCAAAATATATTTTATTTCAAAATATATTTTCAGAGGTTCAAAAAAACTCTTGATTTTTGTCTGCCGATCTCATATCCAACAATTGTTCTAAAATTCATATGCTATTCATTGTCATCTGTCTATGTGTTTTTTTGGAATTTTTATGCACATGCCATGTCCAACTAAAGGATGTCTAGAACTTTCTGTTTTCCTGCCTTGCTTTGTCACCAAGACTGTCTAGTTAGTGGTCACTAGAAGTAATAATGGTGGTCACTAGAAGTAATATTGATGTGAAATTTGGTTTGGGGGAGTTCCGTTGTAGTAAATTTCCTAATCTGACTGAAGCGCCTTCCTGTCCCTAACATGTTGAGAACATTTATCTTAAATATATGAAAGTACAGTTGGGGAAATGGCTCAGGAGTTAAGCCTCTGCCTCACAAGCAGAAGGTCCTGAGTTCAGATCCCAGACCACTTGTAAGAATGCCAGGCAGAAAGGGCATCAACCTGTACTTCTGGCCCGGGAAGCCGGAGCCTGGAAAACTCCATAGCAAAGTAAAGAGCACAATCTAGGGTGATTCCCAAAATTGCCACCTCCACAAGCACGCATAGTGCCCTCTGATACACACACACACACACACACACACACACACACACACACAAAGTTTATGAAAGCGTTGAATTTTAGGAAATCATTTTTCTGGATCTAATGATAATATTTTTGGTTTGGTTTTCTGGCTGTTTAAACGTGGTGTGTTTTAAATGGGCTGATTTTTAAATATTAGGTCTCCTTCACATTCCTTGGATAATTCTTGGTTATGATATATTATCCTTTAAGTGTACAGCTGGATTCAATTTATTATTATTTTGCTTAGGATTTTTTTTTTTTACATCTAGGTAGGTGATAGACACTGGTCTATAGTTTTTATTTCTTTTAATGGCTTTTTCAAATTTTGATGTTAGAGTTGCATGACCCAAAAAGACATGCAAAAAGTGTGAGTGTTCCTTTGTCTTCTATTTTCTGAAAGAGTTTGTGGAGAACTGGTGTTGATTCTTTTTTAAATTTCATTTCATTTAGTGTATGTGAGTGTGTGTATATTTGTGTGTATATGTGTATGTGAGAGAGAGGGAGGGAGAGAAGGAGAGAGAAAGAAAGAAAGAGAGATTTGTGTATGGGGGAGGGTTGTGTGATCAGAGAAGAACTTTGCGGAGCTGGTTCTCTCCTTCAGCCTTCATACTGGTTTGGCAATTGGTGAAATTCAGCTCGTCAGACTTGTGGCACATGCCTTTTACCTGCTGAGTCATCGTAAGACCTAGAATTTGTATTAGAGGGAGAAGGAAGAGGAAGAGGAAAAGGAGTAAGAGGAAGACGAGGGAGGGAGGAGGGAGATGGGGGAAGGGAGAAATAGTACTAGTTCTATGGCCTGCGGAATGGCTCAGGTAAAGCCTGAGCTTCATTTCCCACTCTATCATCTCTGTCTCTTTTTCTCCATCTCTCTCTGTCTGTGTCTCTATGTCACTAACTCTTTTTCCGTGTGACTTGTCATCTTCATTTGTTTCTCTCATTATCTCTGTCTCTCTCTGTGCGACTGTCTCTGTCTCTGTGTCTCTGTCTCTCTGTGTGTCTCTGTCTCTGTCTCTCTGTCTCTCTCTCTCTGTCTCTCTGTCTCTGTCTCTGTCTCTGTCTCTGTCTCTCTCTCTCTCTCAGACAAAGTCTCACTATGTAGTCCACAGACTGGTCTCAAACTCTGGATGCTCCTGTCTCTGATTGCTGGAGTTTCAGACATGCCTGACCACCCCTGGCCTGCGTGAACATGCTTGACCACGTTATTTCTTTGTTAAGTGTTTGGAAGAGGTTTTTTTTTGTTTTTTGTTTTTTTTTTTTGTTTTTTTTTTTTTTCCCCTTTTAGTGTCTGTTTTTTTTAATTATTATTATTATTTCTTTGATGCTCATTCATTACAGAAAGTATCTCAGCTCTCATCCTGCTATTTTTAAAGTTTTGTCCATACTTTACTTTGTTTCTGTTAGTCTTCTGGCTCGCTGATGCTTTCCTTTCCTCTAGCCATCCATGAAGAGCTAAAACGCAAATAGAAAACATTTCATTTCTTTTTAATTGACAATATAGTTGTCATATACAGTATAAGCATATGTACTCTGTGGAATAGCAAAGCCAAGACACTCCATGTGCATTAGAATGTCCCATTCTGCCGAAACTAATATTTCCATTGCTCTGTCAAAATCCCAAAAGGCTTTTCAACTCTCAGATCTCTTTTTTTTTGCTCTAAGCAAAAAAGAAAAAAAAAATCCCTAGTAGCCACTCCCCAGCAATTCTTCGTGGTCAGCAGCTTTCCTTCCGTTGACCTCGGTCTCTAGCATAACAACAGTCACTCCTCGTGTCTAAGAATGACGGGGACTGCAATCAGTGTCCCTCTGCTCTGTGAGGCACACATCCTGTCCTTTCAGGCAGCTAGAACACGGTATGGAGGGGCCGCCAGCTTTGACCCAGGGGAGAGCATCCCAGGAAAGGGCTGGATCTACAGCACTGGTTGGTTCAGGCTGTATTTGTGTGTAAATGTTTTGGGGGGCGGGGGTAGGGGGGGCGCCTTATCTCGGTATGCCACAGGCCCTTCTTTCTGGTGGACTTAGGCATGTCTGTTTGCTTTCCAGTCTTGTCTCCCGTTTTCCACATGCTTCTGGAGGATATAGTCCAATGGTAGGAAAGTCTATCACTACCTTAGGGATCTGATGTCCTGCTGCCTTACACCAGCTTGCCCGGTTTCTAGAAGCTTCCCTGTTTTCTCCCTACCCGTCAGATGCTCACGGCCTGAGACAGTAGTCAGTGGTCTCTGCTTATCCTCAAAGGACTTGCTCCTCTCCCGCGGTCTTTGGTTTATCTTTACAACTCTCCACTGTACTACAACATATGCATTGTCTGTTCTGCCTTTTTTTCTAGTTGTTTCTGTGAGATCATTGGTCTGTCACAAATGTCTGAGCCTAACATAAAAGGACAATAAGATTGTGAAAGAAAATCATGAGATTTCAGATCACCAAAAATTAAAATAAAGTATAATTTCACTGGGTGGTATTGGTTTAAGAGTAGATCAGTGTGGCTTACTACATAGAACAGAAAGTTAAGAAACAAACTTTTAGCTCCAAATAAAGATGGGTTTCTCTAAAATCTCATAGGATACAGAGAAATTTTATATAACAACTGTAAAACACTTATTTGTTAAAAAAAAAAAAAGACTAGGATCTTTCCTCATCCACTACTGTGAAAAGAGATCGACAAAATTAAAGTTCACAAAAAAGAACTAGAAATATAGGAGAGCAGATTTTTGCTTATAGCATTAGTGAAATATTTCTAAGCTCCAGGAGAACAAAGAACAAACAATAATTGAGAGTCAAATAGATGCTTTCTATCTTCAAAATGATGGTGAATAAATTGAAGTCTAAATCCAAAGTAGGGATAGTGCATATATTGCAAAAATAAATTGAAGTCTAACTCCAAATTAGGGATAATGCAGTAATGTAAAAAAATGACACAGGATCATTATCATCCTTTATAGATGAAGAACTCTTATGAATTGTTAACAAAAAAGGCAAATATGAGAATGTTTCAATAGATATTTCATAAAGATATATAAATGACTTAAAATAGGTAGAAGGTCGCTTTTAAATTGTGCTTGTGGAAGAGAAATCCTTAATATTCTAGTCAGCTCTTTTTTATTTTATATATTCATAGCATATTCCATAGTGTTCTAGTACATTGTAAAGTGTTTCACTACTGTCAAATAAATGAATATATCTATCATCTCAAGCAGTTACACACTCTGTCTGTCTGTCTGTCTCTCTCTGTCTGTCTCTCTTACTTCTATACTCTTTTAGCAGACTTCTTGTATGTGATACAGCAGTAGTATTAATGGTTGTTTCCAGACTGTACCTTAGATTTCTAGAGGTATTCATCCTATACAACTTCAATTCTATATGCTTTCCTCTCTATAGAACACTTAAATTTAGTTGTATACATGAACTACCTTTTTACCTCCCCTCTTAGCTTATGCATTTATGTTTTTGTTTTCACAATATATGTATTTTATATTGCATATCCATCAAAGAAATGATGCTTTAATTTTAAATTCCTTTTGTCTTTTAACTCACATACTGGGGTTATAAGTGACTTACATATCAGCCTTAATGATATTATAGTATTCTGAATTCAATTATTTACCTTTCCCTGTGAATCTTAGATTTTTGGTTTCATATTAACAGTTAGCACCTTTTTGTTTCTGCTTGAAGAACTCCCTTTAGCATCTCTGTTAAGGCAGACTAGCATGGTGAATTCTGTTTTTGCTTTGTGAAGGAAATCTGTTTCTTCTTTATTTCTCAAGGACAACTTTGCCAGATTCAGAGTAGCTGCTTAGCAGTTTCTGCTTTCTTTCAGCAGTGTGTGTGTGTGTGTGTGTGTGTGTGTGTGTGTGTGTGTAGTTAGGGATGGAATGTATGACCTCACACATACTGCACAAGTATTCTCGTATAGAGCCACAGCCTCTGGCCAGAATTTTAAACGTATGATCCCATTCTCCACCGGCTTGTGAGGAATCTGCTAAGAAACTCTATGATAGTTGAATCGAGGTTCTCTTGTATGCTTTTCTATTGCTCCTTTTTAAATTCTCTCTAGGGGCGAAGGAGGGTGGGCAGGAAAGAAGTAATGCAGTCACACAGTTTCCAGGCAGTGCCATCAGCTGGGGCTGGCACCGGTGAAGACGGTGGGGTGGGCACCTTAGTGGTCAAGGCTGCAAATAGCCAGGATCTTCCGGTCTACTTCCCCCTTCAGGAAGTGCTTTCTGGTCATGCACTGATCCCAAGATGGGGGGTGGTGGTGGTGGAGAAGGTACATATAAAGTGTTTCCTACTCTTTTCTGTGCAGTTAACCATCTGTTTTTGTTCTCTGTTGGTTTCTGCTACTCTTCTGGGATATTCCAGAGCGCTCCTCGAGGTATTTCATTAACATCATTGTTGCTTCATGAGAAAGATGAGCTTTGACACTTTGAAGACCATCATATTGCTTTTAAATGAGGATGCACACATCAGTTCTAAAAAGGAGCTAAGGAGGGCTTAGGAGGTGGTTCAGGGGTTAGAGCCTTTGCCTTGCAGGTAAAAGAACCCGACTTTGGATCCTCAAATTCCGTGTAAAAATGCCGGACAGTTATGGTGGCAGTCTGCCGCTCTGGCTCTGGGAGGCAGAGCCTGGGAACCCCTAGAGCAAAGCTACAAAGATGTAGAGCAACCCAGGATAACTCCTGATGTCACCCTTGGACTTCCACAGGCACGCCCCCTCAAGTGCCTTCTGGTACACACACACACACACACACACACACACACACACACACACACACACGCACGCACACACGCTAAAGTAAAATAAATGAGCCGAGGAGTGAATTGCTTTAGAAACCTACTTTCTTATCTATTCTGTCTACTTCACTGCCTAATATTCATCAATCCAACCTGCATATTTTTTTTTCTGTGCCCATCTTAAAGTTCTAGCTTTGATATGTTTCTTTGTGTCCGTTCCTTTTGTAGGACTCAATGATGGACCCTGGATCTGGTTAGGGCCAGTACAGTAATAGCCTCCAGGACAAGTGCCTAAGGCCACAGAGGCTCTTCAACCATTTTGGTCTTGCTCGGCTACTCTCCGGTGTTTTCCTTTATTTCCTGTCCTTCTATCCTGTGGATCCTTCTGGAGAGCCGACATTCACAAAACCTCCCTAGCATCTCTGTGGGTTTGATGTCTGATGGACATGGGCAAAGGCGGGCATCTCAGATCCCCAGTCCTAAGTGCCTGAGTGGCATTGCCATCCTTCAGGCCTCACCAAACCCAACCCAGTCTGTGCTGGGTTGTAGGTAGAAAGGACCACTTGCATCCTCCTGTCTTGATTTACCACCTGACCCCTCTGCCTCCTCACCTCTTTCCTACAATCCCATCTATTCCCTCCCCCCAAGTGCCAACCAAATAGGAGGCGAGAGCAAGTTAAATCCCTTTATTCCAATTATACCCCTTCATAGACTCAGTACTCTCACTTCGGGAGCTGTGATGGCTTTCTCCACACACAGCGAATGGCAATGAAATAGTCACTTAGGCAACTTTACCCGCTCTTTTTCTCTCCTGCTCAGGGTGATCAAACCTCCCCATGGGCTTCAGCTGCACACGCAGCAGCAGCAGCACAAAGGTGGAGTCAGGAAAGAAGCCCTCTGTGTTCTCTGATCTTCTGAATACTTTTCTCCCCAGGTGGCTGCAACTGTCAAAGACCCCGCTGAACGATGATGCTGTGGATCTTTGCCTGACTTTGTCTCTCTTACTGTACCCATATTCTGGGGACTATGGGGGAAGCTCAGCTGACTGGCTCAGTTGAAATAAGAGGCTGAGAAGTTCCACAGCCCCCACTAGCCCAAACAGGCATAATGAAAATCGTTAAGAGTCTGAGCCATGAATCAACTAAAGAGGAACAAACTTCTGTAAGCGAGAGAGCTGACCTTCTGAGCCCTTGCCTCTCAGGGAGTATTGGTTTTACCTCTTCTGCTACAAGGCTAGCCGCCAGGCTGGGCGCATTGACTAGATTATTTATTCAATGTGACAGCTGCTCCCCTGCCCCCTTTTCTCCAACCTTTTCCTTATGACCTTTACAAACTCGGAAAGTTCTTCTTCTTCTCCTCCTCCTCTTCCTTCTCGTTCTCCTCCTTTTCTTCCTCCTCCTCTTCCTCCTTTTCTTCTTCCTCCTCCTTTTCTTCCTCTTTCTTCTCCCCTCCTCCTCCTCCTTCTCCTCCTCCCCTACTTCTCTTCCTCCCCTCCTTTTCTTCCTTCCCTCCTTCTCTTTCTCCTCCTCCTCCTCCTCCTCCTCCTTCAAACAAATCTCATCAAAGAATCAGAACTAGGTGAATAGGCATGGAAAAATCCAATAACCTTTGTTTCTCTGTCTCAAAAAAAAGTTTAATTAAGCATTTCACAAAAAGTGATTGTCACCTATGGAAATTAAAGGCAGCCACTGCAACCTTTGAAAAATGTGAAATGATTTTACTGCCGTCCATAACAAAATAGACAAGTGGTACACTGATATTCTGGTTCCACTCCTGTGTGGTTAAAGGAAAACTGGGTTCTTGAAAATGGCCTGTTGATTACAACTCTCTCTTGTAATAAGACAGATTGCTCAGTGGGGATGTACAAGATCACAAATCTTCTGCTTTTGGAGCTACATGATAATAGAGTTTTAATACTCTAAGAAAAATAAAGCCTCCTCCCTCCGTGAGCTACTTAAACCTTCCATTGCTTGACTAATGCGCTCAGTTAAATAGAGGGCCTGCAGTGTGGTAATTACACCGAGGCCCGGCAGGGAAAGGAAAGTGCATTTCAGACACCTAATCATTTACAATTGAGTTTAATGAGGTAGTAATTTACAGCTTTGGGGGTGGGAGTATGGAAAGGTCCCTGCCAGGAACTGGGCAGGATCTTTAAAAATCCTGGAGTTTAATGAAGAGACTGGAGGTGGATTCATACAGGGGAACTTGTGTAATTCCATCTGCTCCTGGCTTGGACAAGAAGGAAATGACAGGGCGCTGGGGACCCACATCTGGAAACAACATGTTTCAAAGGATTGTATAAATCCTGCAGTAAAAGAAGAAAAAGAAGGAGGGGGAAAGAAAGAACTAGGTAGAAAAGCTTAATTATGGGGGCTGGGGGATGGGAAAGCACCTCAAAGAAGGGCAACTGTAAAGACTTCCTAACTTGAAGAAATAACCTTTTTCACCATCAAGGTCTGACGTTGATTATAATTGCTAAAACATGTTCGTTGAGTGAGCTTCGTATGAAACAAAAGGTGCTACATCTTCCTTGCACAGGATTTGGGTGCACGTCACACAGGCATTCCCAACTGCCTTGCGGGCTTTCAGCAATGTTGCTGATACTTTCTTTGCGGCTGTTGTTCCTTGGTTTGTAGTAGACAAGCTATTTTTTATGTTCTGTTCTGTTCACTATTTCTTTTTAACTACAATTAGCACATGAAGGCAGTTTGTCCTAAAGAGATGATGGAAAATACTCGCGGTTCAGCTATGGAGGCAAAAAAATAGCTGCTGGACTGTCCACTCATTTTGCTATGCCAATAACTGACACACACACACACACACACACACACACACACACACACACACACAAGATATGTGTCTATCATCTTGATGATCATCATTTGTTTATCTTATTCTCTATCAATCTATTTATCATCTATCTGACTTTTTCATCTATCAATCTATCATATATCTATCATTTGTCAATCATCTATCAACTTAGCTAACTATCTATCTGACACTCTCATCTCTTACACGCTGCCAGAATATTCTTTTGTCTTCTTTTGGAAGTGCTGGGAATCAAACACAGAGCCTCGTGCATACTGGGTAAGAGCTCTGCTACTGAGCCTGGTCCCTGTCTATCTTTTTCGCATTTAATTTTATGTGACTCCTATTTCTTCTCTTCCAAGAAATGTCTCCCTCCCAACTTCTAAATTCTCAAAAACATTTGTAACCATGTGTCCCCTCATGTTTTGGAAAGTTGGGAGGAAATGAGTGTTAGGTCATATTGAGTCGAGAGAAGTGATAAACATTTCTTAACTTTTCAGAAGAGTATGGATCTCAGTTAAAACTCCTCTCTTAGCCCAGTCATTTATTTATTTGTTTATTTACTTATTTACTTTTCATGTGTATATGTGTGTGTATGTATGTATGTATGTGTGTGTGACAGAGAGAGAGAAAATGACAGAGAGAACTGTGTGTTCCTGTGGAAGCCCAAAAAGCGTGACTTCAGGAATCATCCTGGATTACTTCTATATCCTTTTTGATTTGCTCTGAGATTTTCCAGGCTCCACCCACCAGGGACAGAAGTGCAGGCCTCCTGTCTTTTTTTTTAACTTGGGACTTGACATCTGAACTCAGGACCTTCTGTTTGCACGGCAGAGTCTTAACCCTGAGCCATTTCTGCAGCCCTCCTTCACCCAGTCATTATACAATATTTCAGAAGGAAAGCTTGCAAGTGAATAACAAGAGACATTAGATTATTTAAGCCAGTTATGCTATTGTGATCACAATCCTAGAGGTGGGTGAGTGTTGGGCCTTTACTCTGCTTATGTGGGTTACACGAATTATGTCCTACAATGCTTGCAGCAGGAAATGGAATAGCTTCCACTTTCATTTGTCGAATGAGAAACTTGGGGTTCACAGCAGTTCATAGCTCAAAGTCACTAAGATAGTAGAGAGAAGGACAAATTTAAGCTCAGGTCTTCGGTCTTAAGACCCATCACGTATTGCCTTGAGTTTCAGATGTTGTATGACAGGGACTTGGAAAGTATTGACCAGAAGGCAAAGTGATAACCCATGATGACAACTGAAAAAGACTTCTTTCTCCACCCAAAGCATTAAATTCTCTTTAAAGTTCTTTCATATGATAGTTGGACAACTGAGTTGAGAGAAAGGATTATGTTTTTCTTCTGTAATACTTTTTACAATAGACCTTAGAATCTGGCTCAAAGTAAAAGGGAAATTGGTTTTCAATGTCCTGTTTTTCTATTTTTTAGAGAAAAGGCTATTTTTTTCCACATCTTAACTTTGAACATACCCTTTGCCGATTAAAAATCATAAACAAGTTTTTTTCCCCCAGTGTCTCAAGATTTAGAGTGTGTTTTTTGAAAGTCTGGGCAAAAATCTCTGTGCTGGAATAATAATTATTCTTTGGAAAGCTGTGTGTGCCGCTCCACAATAAGAAACATGTGACAAGGTATTTCGTTATGGTTTCGAGCCACATGAACCAGGAAAGACTTTCAAGTTAAATAAATCTTCACATGCGTGACAAAAACAAGCTCCAAATACATCATGGGGATTGCCAGCTGGGGAACCAAGACCAGGGGCTAATGAGTGTGGAAAAAAAGGAGAAAACCTTAATATTACACTTTTATTCCTCTTTCTTTTTGGTTTGTAGAGAGCCTGACTATTGGAATTTTCTTTGGTGTGCTGCTATTTTATTTTCAGTATTGAAAATATTATACTGGAAATCATAGCAGAAAGAAAATTGATAGTTGGAAAAAAAGGCATACCTAATTGCAAAACTATTTCTCTCTCTCTGTCTCTTATGTGGGGATATGTTCATGCATATCTAGTATATGTGAATGCATGTGTGCAGTATGAACATGGAAACCATGGGTTGACATTGTATCTTCCTCTAGCACTCTTAACCAAATATGTATGTATGTATGTATGAATATATGTATGTATACATAAAGCCTCATATATATACATATATAACTTCATATATATAAAAACCTCATATATACATACATACACACATATACATATACACACACATATACACATACACACACACACATCCTCTTCCTCCCTCTCTCTTCTTTCCCCCTGAGACAAGGTTTCTCCCTGAACATGGAGCTCAGCCATTTGACCAGACAACGAGGCCAGCAAACTTTTTACATCAGTTTCAAGGGTTTTGAACTCAGGTTCTCATGTTTGTGTGGCCAGCACTTTGTCATCTGAGTCATGTTGCCCACCCTGCTTCTGTGGGCTAGATGGTTATTGAGATGTGAAGGACCATGCCAAAGCTGAAGGAAACTGGACTAGGCCCTTTGAGTTTCAGCAACAGCTTTGGAAATTGTGCATTAACAGGGTGGGGCATGCTCCCTAGTAGTAACAGTCTCTCTCACAGTTGCTTTTAAGTTTCCATATGTCCTGAACCTGCAGCTCTTAGAGAACCTGCTGAGCTCCTCTATATGCAAGTTTGGGCTCTGATATTTGCATAGAGCGTGTAAAGATATGGTTGCTCCATGTCTCATTCGAATTGTGTGGTAGATACCCAAGACTTCCAAATTAGTCACCTCCAAATCAGCAGGCCATTTCTGTAATGTAATATCTTATTTAAATGGGGCTTCAGAGAGGGCTCAGCCTGTAACTTGCTTGCCTTGCATGCAGGGGGACCTGAGTTCCATCCCCAGGACTTCCGTTAAAAAAAAAAAAAAGCAGGACGTGGCAGAGTGCTGCTGTAATTACAGTGCTGGGGAGGCAGAGACAGGAGGCTGGCCAGCCTGCTTAGCTGAATTACCCCCCCCCCCAAAAAAAAGAAGAAGAACAACAGAAAAAGGTGCTGGATGTTTACCTCTGGCCTCTTCACATGTGTGCATACACATGAACTTACATACACACGGAATGGTTTCACAACGTTCCAACCCAAAGTTCTTGTTGTAGCATTTGATTAATGATTCTGCTGCCTATGGCAGACACCCCTCTCAGAGACCTAGTGAGAAGCTTTGGGACCCTGATTTCAAAAGCAGTAAAGCATCATCTGGGTTTAGAGCTGCTGAATTTGACGGTTGCTCACTCTAACGATACTGGTTCATTTCTCTCCTCCATCCATTTAGCACAGTATTTATTGGTCACCTGCTCCTACTGGGCTCACATTATGCAGAGCTTATTATTTTTATTATTATTATTATTAATTATTATTATTGAGGTGGATGGTCAATGAGGAGGCCAGGTGAATGCGGGGTGTGTCAAGCGGCCTTGAGAGAGATGTGTAGGGCAGAGCGTGCAGAAATACCTTGGGTGTGGCACAAAGATCGTTTCGTTGGGAGAGAAACCTGGTGGGACTGCAGCCAAGGCAGCATGGGAAGAGGAGAACTAGACGCTGTGCAGGTGGTCTTCCAGAGAAAGGAGGCAGAGGCAGGTCGTGGCAGCTGTGGTGGGCTAGGGGTCAAATGAGGATCCATTTCAAAGATGTCCCGGCTAGCGCTCTCATGTGCTGATGGGAATGACGTGGTGGAGTGTTACTGAGGGTACAGAGGAGAAAGGCTGAAGCCATATTCTTCCTGAGTTAGCAAGAGAGACCAGATCTACCTTCCAAGGGAGAGCACGGGCTCAACTCAGAGGCCGATAGTTCAGAGGAGAGAGGGTTAGAGCCAGGGTGTGTATGCCAAGACGTCTGTAAGTGTGATGGTCGAGGTGCACACCGATGCCTTGTCTGGTTCTTGCTGTTTTCTTAGCGGAAAAGGAAGCCGTATCTTCTGCTCAAAGAGAAGTGAGGCTAGGGTCAGGGTTAGAAAGGGAGGTCGCATGGGTGTATCCAAGGAGACAAAGGTACAAAGAGGTCTACGAGGAGCATGAAGGAGCTACTGAAATGTTGCTGAGTTGGAGTCTCTAACGCCCCTTTGAGAAGCATGACCAGGAGCTGGGCATGGATCTCAGTTGGTACGGTGTTTGCCTAACATGTGTGAAGTATGGGGTTGATGCCCCAGCACCCAGTAACCCAGGTGTGCTGTGCGGCTGCATGTCCATAATCCTAGCAGAAGGATCAGGAATTCAAGCCCATCCTGTCTCCAAATAACTAAATATCAAAGTAAAATCTCATTGAAAATAAAACAGGTTTGTCATCATGATTGTAGAACTTGTTCAGTTCATTTCTTATTATTGTAGAGCATGTCTCCCTTGTTTTTCTACCTAGTTTAAACATTTTTTAAACTTATTTATTTGTGTGTGTGTGTGTGTGTGTGTGTGTGTGTATGTGTATTGGAGGGCACTGTGTGTCCCCGTGGAGGACCAAGGGTAGCTTTGGGAATTAATCCTGGATTGCTTCTGCCTCCTTTTTGCCTCATTCTGAGATTTCCCAGTATCGTCCTACCAGAGCCAGACGTGCAGGCTGCCGCCACTTCCATGTGACATTTTTATGTGAGACCTGGGATATGAACTCAGGAACTTGAGCTTGTGAGGCAGTCTTAACCTCTTAACTCTATCTCTCCAGCCCCTACCTAATTTTTAAAAAAACATTATAGCAACATCATTGTCCTGGAAAGCACTTGGACATTGCTTCAGTTCTTTTCTTTTTTAAGAGAGTAATGAACATCGCTTTTTTAAAAAATTCATTTTGTGGATTATACTTATTTGCTGAATATTTTTCTTCTGGTCTAAATGATGAGAGATAATTCTTGGCATCACTTAAAAAATTTTTTTAAACCCTTATTTTCTAACAACTGTTTTCCTTCCAGATAATGGTAAATTATATAAAACATTTCTAGGTCAACCAAGGCAACTGAGAAATTTTGATTTTGACCACAGCCGAGGCAATTTGCTATGGAGATGACCGGAGACACCCAGAGGTTCCCAAAGCCAGTTGGGGGGTTTAATTGATTTCAGATGTGCTCTGAATAACTGAAGATAAATGTCCCAGGGGTAGACTATTGGAAAGCTTCTGAGCTGTTTCTAATAAAAGTTCTCTTAAAATTCCAAGGTTTTTTTTTTCTATAGATGCACATAATTAATGGACTCAAATGAAAAGTATTCACATTTGTTAAATATTTTCTTCTTATTAATTATGGAAGGAATACATGATCTGAATGAAAGAAGTTTGAAAAAATAGAGATACCAAAAGCAAAAGAGCCAATCAATCTGTGAATATTTATACACAGTTTTTTTAAATTGAGGTCATATACTTTTATGTATTATCCCGAGCTTTTCCCTCAGGATTAAAAATGTTCCAAAAATATGAATTCAGTAGTGTTCTGATATTAAGTAGCATTTTCTTCCCGACAGTGTTCCATGTTACCTTTAGGTTCTCTAGGGATAGGGGTCTTGGGCCCCCACAGGGCTTGGGTGAGCTGTTTGGCTTTGCACTCTCTTCTTGCCTTTTAAACAACAGCTACATATTAACTCATTTTTCTGCTGGGATAGTGCATCATGCTATCTTGTTTTAGAGTCTGTTTCACTATGAAGCTCAGACCTGTCCAGAACTTGCTACCTTTAAAGTCCAGGCATCCTTTAAAGTCACAATCCTCCTGACGAAACAGTCTTGATGCACAGCAAATTCCAGATCGTTACAGATGATTATTTAATTTCATTTATGTACTTGGGGGGGGGAAGAGGCACACACGGATCCACAGCCCGACTTCCACAGGTCAGTTCTCTCCTTCCACCACGAGAGCTTCCGGGGGCTGAACTCAGGTTGGCAGGTTTGTGAGCAAGTGTCTTACCTGCCGAGCTATCTGCTTGGATACTGATGATCATTGAACCACATCACAGTTCTTGCTTTTCTAGCAAGGATTAACTATCACAAATGTTCAATATCATCATCAGAACCTCACGGGCACCTTTGTGCACACAGATGGGTCCCTCACAATGCTTCAACTTAGGAGTTTTCTTTCTTTTCTTTTTTTTTTTAAGCACTTAGGAATTTTATTTTAGTGACCAATTAAGGGCATAATACACAGACTAGTAAAATTACCAAGCAGATATTACAGCCAATTAGAGAACTATGAACATAGTTTTATTATAAACTTAAAAAAATTACTGAGGACGCCCCCCCTTTTGCACCCTAAACCCGCTCCGCCGGTCGGGACGCGCGCACGCGCGCGGTCCAGCCGGGCGTCCACGCCGCGCCCTAGCTGGTGAGTACCCCCGCCCCCCGCGCACCGCCCACCAGGACCCCCAGGTCGGCCCACAGGGACCCGGCTCCGCCTCCCACCATCCAGCCGGAGCCGCGCGCGGGACCCAGGGACCAGGAGGACCTCCCCCTGCGCCCGGGCCCCGCCCCAGCTGCCCTCGGGTTAAATAGCTCCACGCCGTCGCCCCCATCCCCCCTTTTGCACCCTAACCCGCTCCGCCGGTCGGGACGCGCGCGCGCGGTCCAGCCGGGCCTCAACGCCGCGCCCTAGCTGGTGAGTACCCCCGCCCCCCGCGCACCGCCCACCAGGACCCCCAGGTCGGCCCACAGGGACCCGGCTCCGACTCCCACCATCCAGCCGGAGCCGCGTGCGAGACCGAGGGACGAGGAGGACCTCCCCCTGCGTCCGAGCCCCGCCCCAGCTGCCCTCGGGTTAAATAGCTCCAAGCGGTCGCCCCCATCCCCCCTTTGCACCCCGCCCCACCCCACCGGTCGGGACGCACGCGGTCCAGCCGGGCCTCACCCCATGACCTAGGTAAGTCTCCGCCCGCCCCGCCCACCAGACCACAGGCCAAATAATTCAGTTTAGTGAAATTGAGAGATCTTAAGAGTTAAAATGACAATGCCAAAGTCAAAGTGCAAATCCATGAGAAGCAACAATCAAGTAAACAAATTTCCCACTGAAGAAATTAATCCCATAATGTTAGACTCCAACAAGAACAAACCCACGGAAAAAGGCCAAGAAAGCCCCACCCAGGATAAAGACTTTCAAAATATGATCATTACCATGTTCAATACTATGAAAGAGGAAATCAGGGAGGAATTAAATAATCGAATCAATCGCTTTGAAGAGGAACACAACAGACATCTGGAGGAGTTGAGAAAAACAGTGCAAGAAACAAAAAGTGGCATAGAGCAGTTAAAACAAACTCAAGCAGAGTTTAAAACTGAGCTAAAAGACAAGTTATCTTCAACCCAGAACGCCACAGAGAGTCTTACCAACAGAACTAACGAAGCAGAAAACAGAATTTCAGACCTTGAAGATAAAGTGGGAGTACTAACCAGCTCAATGGAAGAGGTTGTTAAAGCCAAAAAGATACTTGAGAGAAATATCCAAGAGATATGGGACACCCTGAAGAAGCCTAACATGCGTATTCATGGAATACCAGAGCAAGAATCTCAAAATACCACCCCTGAGGAAATTTTTCAAACGATCATCAAGGAAAACTTTCCTCATCTAAAAAAAGAGAGGCCCATCCATATACAAGAGGCATTCCGCACCCCAAACAGATACGACCAAAATAGAAGCACGCCGCGGCAAATAATAGTTAAAACACTCCACATTCAAGATAAAGAACTGGTGCTGAGAGCTTCAAGGGAGAAAAAACAAGTCACTTTTAAAGGTAAACCTATTAAAATAACAAATGACTTCTCAGTCGAAACAGTAAAAGCAAGAAGAGCTTGGAGAGACATACTTCAAGTATTGAATGAGCAAAAATGTCAACCCAGGCTGATTTACCCTGCAAAACTATCAGTCATGATCGAGGGAGAAAGAAAAATTTTCCAGCACAAAGACAACTTTAAGGGATACATGGCCACCAAACCAGGCCTTCAAAAAATGCTAGAAATGATACTCAAGCGTGAAGAAAAAAACAGGCATATCCAGGAGAACAGAAGGCAAGTATAACATCATTAAAAAAGAAGCAATATACTTATAAAAGCTACTAAACATAATAAATGTCTGGAATTAACAATAGTTTCTCCATTATAACACTAAATGTTAATGGAATTAATTCACCGATCAAGAGACACAGATTACAAACATGGATTAAAAATCACAATCCATCAATCTGCTGCCTGCAGGAAACCCATCTCACCACAAAAGATAGGCACGCTCTAAAAATAAAAGGCTGGTCAACAATTCTACAAGCTAATGGAAGCAGAAAACAGGCAGGGGTAGCCATTATGCTATCAGACAAAGTGGATTTCAAACCAAAGAAAATTATAAGAGACACGGATGGATACTACATTTTAGTCACAGGCACAATTCACCAGGAAGACCTCACAATCCTGAACATATATGCACCCAATACGGGCCCCTCCACATTCATTAAGAAAACCCTACAGCGTCTAAAGCAAGAAATCAATCCCCAAACGATAATTCTTGGGGACTTCAACACCGCCCTGTCAACATGGGATAGATCAACAGGTCAAAAGCTTAACAGAGACACTTTGGAACTTAATCAAACCCTGAAAGAAATGGACCTTACAGATCTCTATCGAACTTTTCACCCACACACCAAAGAATACACATTTTTCTCAGCAGCACACGGAACTTTCTCCAAAATAGATCACATATTGGGCCACAAAATGAATCTACACATATACAAGAAAGTTGAAATTCTAACCTGTGCCCTATCAGACCATCACGGCCTAAAGCTGGACATCCACAACACATCAAACAAGAGAAAATACACTAACTCCTGGAAACTTAACACTATGATGCTGAATGAGACATGGATTCAGGAAGAAATTAAAAAGGAAATTCAAGATTTCCTGAAAGTGAATGATAACGAAAATACAACTTACCAAAATCTCTGGGACACAATGAAAGCTGTTCTAAGAGGTAAGTTCATAGCTCTTAATGCCTACGTCAAAAAAATGGAAACGTCAGAAATAAACAACTTAACAATGCAGCTTAAAGCTTTAGAGAAGCTAGAGCAATCTGATCCCAAAAGTAGTAGAAGAGAGGAGATTAGCAAAATAAGGGGAGAAATATCTGAAATCGAGATTAAGAAAACGATAGAAAAAATCAACCAGTCAAAAAGCTGGTTCTTTGAAAAAATCAATAAGATTGATACACCCCTAGCGAAACTAACCAAAAGCAAGAGAGAGAAAACCCAAATTAACAAAATTAGAAATGAACATGGAGTTATCACTACTGATACCCAAGAAATCCAGAGAATTATAACATCATATTTCAAAAACTTATACTCTGTGAAGTTTGACAACACAAAAGAGATGGATGAATTTCTAAGTAAACACAACTTACCTAAATTGAATCAGGAAGTTGTGAATTATTTAAATAGTCCTATAACATATAAGGAAATTGAGGAAGTAATCTCGAATCTTCCCACCAAAAAATGTCCTGGACCAGATGGATTCAGCACAGAGTTCTACCAGACATTTAAGGAGTTAATAACACCAATACTCCTTAAACTGTTCCATCAAATAGCAAAGGAAGGAACACTACCAAATTCCTTCTATGAAGCTAATATCGTTTTAATCCCAAAACCTAATAAAGATTCGCTTAAAAAAGAAAACTATAGGCCGATCTCCCTGATGAACACAGACGCAAAGATTCTCAACAAAGTCTTAGCAAATCGGATTCAAAAACATATTAAAAAGATCATTCATGCGGACCAAGTAGGCTTCATCCCCGGCACACAAGGTTGGTTCAACATACGCAAATCAATAAATGTAATTCATCATGTAAACCAGTCCAAAGTCCAAGACCACATGATACTCTCGATAGATGCAGAAAAAGCTTTTGACAAGATCCAACAGCCTTTTATGATCAAAACGCTAGAGACAGTAGGAATGGAAGGAACCTTTATCAATATAATAAAAGCTATATACAACAAGCCCACAGCAAGGATTATGCTCAATGGGGAACAATTGGAAGCATTCCCACTTCGATCAGGAACTAGACAAGGCTGTCCACTCTCACCACTTCTATTCAATATTGTACTTGAAGTCTTAGCTGAAGCCATAAGACAAGAAAGGGACATAAGAGGGATTCAAATCGGCAAGGAAGAAGTCAAACTATCCCTATTTGCAGATGACATGATCTTATACCTGAGTGATCCCAAAAACTCCACCAGGAAGCTCCTGGAACTAATTGAGAAGTTCAGCAGGGTGGCAGGATACAAAATAAATGTGCAAAAATCAGAGGCCTTCCTATATGCCCAGAATGAAAGAAGTGAAAAAGCCTTGAGAGAAACAATACCATTTATTATAGCCCCTAAAAAAATGAAATACCTTGGTATAAACCTAACTAAGGAGGTAAAAGACCTTTACAATGAAAACTTTAAAACCCTAAAGAAAGAAATAGCGAAGACACCAGAAGGTGGAAAGACCTCCCTTGTTCCTGGATTGGCAGAATCAACATCGTGAAAATGACCATCCTACCAAAGGCAATATACAGATTCAATGCTATACCAATCAAAATCCCAAAGCAATTCTTCAAAGAAGTTGACCAAACAATCTCAAAGTTCATATGGAGGCACAAAAGACCCAGGATAGCAAAAACAATCCTGAGTAACAAAAACACAGCTGGAGGTATAACCATACCAAACCTTAGTCTATACTACAAATCCATAGTTTTAAAGACAGCCTGGTATTGGCTCCAAAATAGACACACAGATCAATGGATAAGGATTGAAGACCCAGATATAAGCCCACAAAGTTACAGCCATTTGGTCTTTGACAAAGGGGCCCAAAGAATCCAATGGAAAAAGAACAGCATCTTCAACAAATGGTGCTGGCAAAACTGGATCTCCACATGCAGAAGATTAAAGCTGGACCCGTACTTGTCACCATGTACAAGACTTAATTCCAAATGGATCAAGGACCTTGATATCAGGCCAGAGACTATAAAAACCATAGTTGAAAGGATAGGGAACTCCCTCGAGCTGATTGGGCTAGGCCAACAGTTCCTAAACAGACATCCAATGGCACAGTCACTGCTACCAACTCTCAACAGTTGGGATCTTGTGAAATTAAAGAGCTTCTGTTCAGATAAAGAGATTGTAACGCGAGCTCAAAGGCAACCCACAGAATGGGAGAAAATCTTCACTAACCACATATCTGATAGAGCTCTATTGTCCAGAGTGCACAAAGAACTTAGAAAACTAAACACCAAGGAAACCAATGGCCCAATTAAAAAATGGGCCCTGGAACTTAAAAGAAACTTTACCAGGGATGAAATTAAAATGTCTAACAAATATCTGAAAAATGCTCCACTTCTTTAGCCATCAGGGAAATGCAAATCAAAACTTCCCTGAGATATCATCTCACCCCGGTCAGGATGGCAAAAATCCACAATACTAACAACGACAAATGCTGGAGAGGATGTGGAGAGAGGGGAACTCCCAGCAATGTGGGAATGCAGGCTCATACAGCTACTCTGGCGAGCCGTCTGGAGATTCTTAAAGAAATTAAAGATTGAAATGCCATATGACCCTGCTATTCCACTTTTGGGAATAACCCCCCATACAGCAGAGGTTCGCCTCGATAGCACAAGCACGACCATGTTCATAGCAGCACTGTTTACAATAGCAAAGACATGGAATCAGCCCAAATGTCCAACAGTTGACGAGTGGATAAGGAAACTGTGGTACATCTATACAATGGAGTACTACTCAGCCACCAAAAATGATGAATTACTGGAATTTGCCGGGAAATGTCATTAGAAACAATTATATTAAGTGAAGTATCCCAGAGCCAGAAAATTAAGCGCCGTATGTACTCCCTAATAGGTGGCTCCTAGTACCAAACCCACCCAGCCCACCTAGAGACAGGAATTCCAAGGATTATGAACAGGAGGGATGGGGTAGGAGGGCCACACCAGAAAGAAGGAGAGAAGGGACCAGGTTACAGCAGGGAAAATAGGCCTCCACCAAGGACCCAAATAAGTAATGAGACATCTGATTAAGTTCACAGACTTTTGTTCCTGATCATTTACTACTGAGGGGGAGTGATCTCACCAGAAGAGGAGGGCATATAGTCTGGCAGATAAAAAGTAACAATTTTGCAAATGGGTGATAGACCCCTCCCTCACTGTGGTTTCCCACTTTTATTACATCTACCTTTGAATGTGCTTTTATCACAAGACTCTAACAGCTTTTTGTCTCTGGCCAGGGGGTAACATACAATGCCCACCAGGATGGAGTGAAGGGCATTGCAGGAGCAACAAAACTGCAAAAGAAAATCAACAAACCACAATCCAGAACTTCAGAGACTCTATATCAACCACCTAGAACTAGGCCAGCTTAGTCTCTCCCCATCTTGAAGCTCAGGGAAATTTGCGGAAGAGGGGGCGGTAAGAGTGTAAGAGCATAAGGATGGGAGGAGCAATGATATGTAAGATACTCTATACTAGTTAGGGCTGAAGCAATCATAATTGGACTTTGCATGCCCTGCGCATTGTCCAACACACTGTTGACCTCACAAAGTCTAGCATCTGCTAAAGGCACCAAGATCCTTGGAGGCAAAGAATTGGCAGCCACAGCAGTGTTCCTATACCTAAGGGGAACACGGGAAAGGGTTCGGCAAAGGCCACTGGGTCCTTGTACGTCATCGGAGAGGAAGGCCCAGAGGAAAATCAGTCATGCACAAGAAAGGACTCTCTGGGAATTGGGGTGGGAGGCACTGGGGGATGGGGAGGGAGAGGGATGGGGAGGGAAAGGGGTGGGGAGGGGGAGCAGGGGGTACGGGGGGAGGAGGAGGGAGGGAGGGAACTGGTGTACCTAATAAGTTTGTATGAGCTGAAATAAAAAAAAAATTACTGAGGAGTATAGAATGATATTGGATTTTCTGGTTCATTTTTTTTCTTTGAGAGAAGATATTGTCTTAAACAACAGATTTAGGAATTAAGATTTTTATATTCTTACGAACTTTACCTCTAATTTTGTAAAGATAGAGTAATGCTTGAATTTCAGAATATAAAAAATTTAAGTTGACTTTTAAAATGGTATAGTACAGGAGAAATAACTGAATTATTAAACATTCTGTTCAGAAACACACGACATTTAACAAATTTTGAGACAATCATTCTAATTATCAGGCCAGCAGATGTATTTTTCTAAACATTGAAAAAGGTTGAGCAAAGTTTCCCTAAGGGCTCTCCAAGTTTACAACATTAACCTTGGAGACAAAGTAAACGGTGAGAAAATGAAGAAATATTTTATATTAAGAAGGTAAAGAGAAGGTATCCCATCAATTATGATAAATGGCACAAACAAAATATAGAACAACAAAACATAGGCTGCAGAAATAAAAAGAAAACTCACACTAGAAATTCAGAATATTTTTGAACTACTTTATTACTTTTCACTACCAAATTATATTTCTTGCAAAAATATTATTAGTGTATACCTATTTTTGACAGGTTTTCACTCTGTAGCCCAAGGTGACCTTGAGCTGAAAGCAATCATCCTGCCTCAGCTTCCCAAATGCTGAGAGCCCAGGTGTGAGCTACTTTTGATTACTATTTAAAACTTTAAGCTGGCTGGTTATAGAACACATGATAATAATGATTTAAGATAAACTAAACTTTATTAGCATCATGCCATTACAGTGTTGATGAAAACAGAATTCTTACATACTATTTTTGTGTGTCCAATCTAAGCCTATGTAGTGAATAATTAGGAACCAGAACAAGAGCTTTAAAAGTATCTCTTAAAGAGCTTTATAGAATGTTTACCAATTTAATCACATTGTTGAACATCAAAATTTTATTCCTACAGTAGGAACAATGTAAAGCTCAAATTTATAAGAACAATTACATATCAGAAGAAAGTGGTTGTTAAAGTACAATATAGATTTAACAGGAGGTTGGTCATTATGTGTATTTTCTAGCACCATGCCTTTCTGTTAAAACAACCAATTAAACAAATGAAATGCATGGTTGTTTTATTTTTTGTTGAATTTCACAGGTGATCCTCTCACGGTGAGTTTATCCACAAAAACATTTACTCTCCTTCCATTTTCAATGGCTGGACTTGTCTGACGCGTTTTCTCCCTTCTTCTGGGGTCTCGTGACCCTGAATTCTCATGACCAACACTTCACATTCTAGTATGTTCTAGATTTTGTTTTGTTCTAGGCTTGTACTTCAAAATCTCATTTTGCCACTCATCATCAAAAGCGTGAGCTTCACATTTCATTCATATTGACGAACTCTTGATTGACCTCCTCATCGCCAGTCTTACTGTTCTTTGACTTTTCAATGACATGAGCTCGATCAAGGATATGGTGACCAACGGCCATTTTTTCTAGTCCATTGTCAGAATCTCTTATTGCTCTTCTGGTTTCCTTAATTCCTCCAGGAGACCTACGAGCTTGAGTTGAGGCCTGGAAAACCTTTGGTAGTTCATCTCCTACTTTGCAATAAGTCATAACCGAGGAAGAACAAAATAAATGTTCATTTGGATCTATTGAAAGTTCACCAAAGTTTCTTTGTAATTCCTGCATGCCATTTTGCATATTAGACATTATTCGGTCTATTGTCTGAAAGTGGTTGACATCTGTGTGAGTTAAGGAATCATTGTCATCATGCTGCCTTCTATTAAATCTCTTCCAAAAGGTTCAGCAAAATTTTTCATCATTTGTCGCATACTTTCTTGGTGGGCAAGAAAAGAATCTGAGAAGGGGTCGTCCTCAAAGCCGCTGCTCAGCATCCCAAACATCTTGACCCCCAGGTCCTGGCTCGCTCCCTCTTTCTTTTTTTAACAGGATGTTTTAACTTTATTTATACATATTGTGTGTATCCATATGTATCACAGTTCATGTGTGTGGGTGTCAGAGGACAACTTTATGGAGTTGATTCTCTCCTTCCGCCTTTTCATGGGCTCTGGGGCATCAAACTCAGGTCTTCAGACATGCACAGCTGACCCATCTTGTCAGGCCCAATTTAGGGGTGTCCAACTTAACAATGCTATGGCAGCACTATATTCAGTAAGAACCGTATTTGACAGTGTTTAATATCAATGCTTAATAACAATGTCGTAATGGTTACTCTTAACGGTTGCTGTGAGAGAATACAAAAGTCAAATCACTTAAGGGAGAAAGGGAGATTTATTCAACTTACAGTTCCAGAGGGGAGATACAGTCTTTCATGGCAGAGGAGACATGCTTGTGGCTGAAGCTTGCAGGCTGTCACTCCCATCCCCGAGACTGAAGGCTGGAGGATTCCTGGAGAGTCTCTCTTCTTCTCAGTCTCCTGTTCTGTGGTTCCTTTTATCTGGTCCACTACTGGTTCCAATAGGGTTGGTCTTTGTATTGTAAATGTATTGATCCAGATTATCTCTTCAGCTGGTCTCAGCTGATCTTAGTTAATGCCAGGTGTGTCAAATTGACATCCAGGATTAACTATCACAAGTGTTTAATATCATTTAATTTAACAGTGCTATGACAGCAGTATGGTTCATTAAGAACCATATTTTGATGTTGGATTTTGTCAGTTTCCTGGGCAATGGTATGTGATTTAGTATTCTCTCCCAGGGCTGTGATTGAGTCACAGATTCTAGGAGAGCCATGATCATTCAGGTAAACAGCCCTCCAGGTTGCTGGCTTTTTAATAATATTGTGTTTTTATTTTTTGTGTTTACAGAATGTCCATGTGTGCAATATGTCCATTTGTGTATTAAATATATCTTTGCTTTTTGGTATTTTTAACTTGTGGTGAGTGTATCAGACATAGCTATAGTATAATAAGGAGCGTGTGAGTTTTTTTTGGTGTGTGTATGTGTATTTCTCTGGATATATAAATAGATACAGAATTAATGGTCTAAGGAACAGATGCTCTTTAAATTGTATTACTGAAATATTGACTGGAACATAGGGTGCAACTTCAATTTAAGTGTAGAGAAAGAACCCAGCTCACAGATGAATTACTTTCCTTGCTTGTTATTTTCTCTATTGTTGAAAAATATTGTATCACTGCTATTTTATAATAAACATTTTTACTGTAGTCTTGGCTAAACTTTGTGTGTGTGTGAGTGTGCACTGTGTGTGGGTTCTTTTGTGCTATGCATGTGCACGTGAGATCAACCTGAGGTGTTATTCCTCAAGTACCATCCGCCATGTTTTTTGAGAAAGAGTCTCTGCAGACCAAGTAGGCTGAGCCAGCCAGTCGAGCCTCAGGAATGCAAGTCCCCAGCGCTTGGATTACAAACACGCACCAAAACACCAGCCTTTCTTTTTCCATTTATGAGTCTGAGGATCAAATTCAAGTTCTTATGATTGCTTGGCATACACCATGGACGGAGCCCCTCTTCCCAGCCCAAGGCTAAACTTACCTATTGTTTCTCAGTGACATTTTCTTACGTAAGTTTTCTATTGGTTCGTTGACATTTTCTTACATAAGTTTTCTATTGGTTCGTCGTTCTTTGGTCAGTTTTCTATTGCTGTGGTAGTGTTCTTTCATTTGACTTTAAGGTTTTTTTTTTTTAATACATGCTTTGTATATTTAATGGTACTGGGCTTGTGTTTTTTTTAAATATTTTCTTCATTTGAGGAAGAGAGGAAGAATGTGAGAGAGCAAGAGTGAGAGTGAGAAAGAGAGAGAGAGAAAGCACAGAGGTACATATGTGTCATGGCATATAGAAATCAGAGAAAAATGTAGAGGGATCATCCTCTCTGTCTGCTGTGTGAACTCTGGGGAAGGAATTCAGGCTGCCAGATGTATGTGTGCAGTACCTTATCCACTGAGGCCTCTTTTGTTTCATTAATGTAAAATTTTCCAGTTATCGGCCTAGTGTCAGGACTTTTAAAAAAATAACCTATCAATTCATTTATTTGAGAGGGAGGGAGGGAGAGAGTGCATAGGTCATGGGTGGTCAAAGGACACCTTTCAAAAGTCAGGTCTGAATGTTCCGTGTGGTTCTACCGTGAGCCTCTGGAATGAAAGTGGGTTTGCAGGTTTGTGAGTAGATATCTTGCCCACTGAGCTGTCTCTTAGGGCCCTGGGCTGTGATGCTTTAGTAACATTTAACATGCTAGATGGGGTCTAATTTATTAGTTCTTTGCTTTATGACTCATTTTATGACTTGAAAACACTCTTCCCATTTTCCTAAGTATCCACTTGTAATTTTTGATAATTTCATTGAAACAAGTTAGCATTCATTCACAAGTCTTTGTGATTAAGATGCCTTATTTTAAATTTATAACAGCTCATATTATCAGTTTTGAATCACTGATTTCCCACTTCATTTCCAGGAAAGCAATGGGCTTTATAGAAAAGACATTGTCAAGCAATAATTCATGTTTTGTTTCTGCTGACAACTTTAATGCCATTAATCTTTTTTCTTCCTTACCCCCTGGTAAAGGCTTCTGGTAAATGTTGAATAGATCATGTTTCTATCTTTAGAAAACACCTCAACTCTTTACCAATCAGGGCGACTTTTGCAGATTCTGCTTATCAGACTAAATTAAGGAAGTTCACTGTTTTATATTTGCTTCATTTTTATTTTTATTTTCATGTGTGTTTGTGGGTGAGGGGGTATGTGCATGTGTAGGTGGGTGTATTTACATGTGTGTGTAGGTACACATGAACATATGAGTGATGAACATATTGAGTGTGTATGTGGAGGCCCAAAGTTGACTTCGGATGTTTTTGGTCACTATTATTATTGTTATTACATGTGTGTCTGTGTGCATGCCTGTGTGTTTCAGAAGGCCTGTGTGTCCCTGTGGAGGCCCGAGGGTGATATATGGAATCATTCTGGATTGCTTCTACCTCTTCTTTGCTTTGCTCTGGGATTTCCCAGGCTCTGCCTTCCAGGATCAGAAGTCCAGGCTGGCCACCATTTCCTCCTGGCATTTTTACATGGGATCAGGACCTTCTGCTTGTGAGGCAAATTTAACCCCTGAGCCATCTCTCCAGCCCTCCATTTTTATTGTTAAGGCAGGGTCTCTCAGTTGAACCAGAGCTCTTCATTTGTCTAGTTTCACTGGTCTGACTGCCCGAGGGAGTGTCTCTCAAACAGTGAGATTACAGCTGTGCCAAGCCTACCCATCTTTTATTTTGAGTTCCTAGGACCTGAACTCTAGTCTTCACACTTGTGGGGTAAATGCCTTATCCACTGAGCCCTATCCCCGACTCCCTCACTTTCATTTTTCTAAGTTATTTAAAAATCATGAATTATTTTTGAATAATAAAAAATCAATTTCTTCCACCTATTAAAATGTTCATTTCTTTCCTCTTTTATTTTGGCAAAGTGGTTTAATAACACAAGTTGGGTTTTCTGATGTGAATCCATCTGAACTTGGATGCAACATATTTATTTACATATTGATAGATTCAAATTTTATTAGATTTAGGTATTTCACGCTTTAAATAGATGAGTGCAGTTTTTTTGTAGCAGTTTGGGGTGTTTTCAGAATCAAGATATAAAAGCATAAAATGAACTGAAGTGCATTCCTTATGCTTCTGTTCTTTGAAAAAGTAGTATTTGACATGTTTAGTCTGCAAAACCAGCCAGGCCTGGATATGCATATGTTTGCACATGTGCAACATCGTAATAAATATCATTATTCTGGCAAGTCATTTGCAGAACTGAAGGCTAGAGAGTCTTCTTTAAGCTTTCTAGTGAAGAGTTGGGGTTCACTTGCCTGTTCTTTGAATCTGAGTTTCTGGAAATTGCTTTGGCCAATAGGGTTCAGCTATGATTGCGCTGTGGTAGATGTGGGCCTTAGAAACTGAGAAGCTTCTGTTTGGTGCTCTTGGAATGAGCTATTGGATGAAGAATCTGACCAAAGAGTGTGTCAGAGTTAGGTACAGGTGTCACCTTGATGGTTGAGGATTCGAGCTCTGGGAACATTTGTAAAGAATCATGGTTGACTGGGGCTCTAAGCAAGCCTGAAGAAGATCGTCTGATCAACCGGGAAGCCGGGCTCATGGTGGGTGGGGCTAGTCCCTGGATAGGTGAATAAGATGGAGGAACTGGGTAAGGAAGTGGGTATCCTTTGGTAGACTTGGCCAGAGATGCTAGTCTGGCAGGTAAGGACTGTCTCTCTCTCAGCAGTCCTGGGGATGTATGTGGTGTGGCTGGTTCCCTCAGCCCCTGCTGTTGGCGTGGACTCCCCTGCCCAGCTGGACAAGGAACTGTGAGCAAGAAGCATAAACCAAAATAAAACCTCTTGTTCCTGGGTACCCTTGCCCCCACGGGACTCCACATCTGGAGTCTGCGAATTCCTGTCTGACTTTTCTCTCACCCCTCATGGATTCCATGACTGGAGCCTATGAGTTCTGCAGGGCTCTCTTGCCCCTCATGAATTCACGTCCATGAGTTCTGATCTTTCTCTCTTCTAATAAACTCTGCCTTAATCCTCTATGTTCTGGTTTCAGTCTTTGGCTCCCAAACACAAGCACTTGGACACATACAGTCCCCAGAGGGATCCCTGTATCATTTGGCAAACACAGCCAGGAGGCAGGCAAGAGAGATTAATATCCATAAAGCGTCAAATGTGGGGACCTCTGGACCATCCCAGCATCTCATAGATGAGGACCACTGACTGCTCACACTTCCCTCATCCCTCCAACAGTCAAGTCTTCATAAAGATTAAGGGGGGAAATTAGGCAGTTTTAGAGTAGCTCTGCTGGGATGGTCTCTGAAGGTCTTTGAAGGTCATCTCCATGGCTGGGATTACCTGAAAGAACATACCCTATTCATCCAGAGGAACTGACTCTAATCCTTCACAGAAATAAAGTCTCCAACTTCCCCCAATCCTCTGTTCATGAAAGATGGAGATTAGTTCTCTGTTGTAGATAGGTCACATCATGAAGTAGGGGAAGAGATCGACTGCATCAGCTGCGTTAGACCCCAATATGAACAGACCAGTGAGATGTGGAGGACCAAAAGCTTCAATCAGGTTTGCAGAAACTGGAGCTAACCAATGAAGAAAAGCTATTTCCTTCCCTCCTTCCTCCTCCTCCTCCTCTTCTTCCTCCTCCTCCTCTTCCTCTTCCTCCTTCTCTTTCTCCTTTTCCTTCTCCTTCTTCTCCTCCTCTTCCTTCTTCTCCTCCTCCTCCTCCCCCTTGCCTAAGTATACGAATAGACCTGACCCTGGCAGCCATCATTTGGCACCTGCCCCTCATGGGACTCCACATCTAGAGTCGCTGTGAGTTCTCCAGAGCTTTCCTGCACCTCAAGGATTCACATCTGTGAGTTCTTTCTCGCCTCTAATAAACATAAACAAACAAACAACAGTTCCGTATTAAGCTGTTTTGTCATGCATTTGTCAGTAATAATGCAGAGAAACTGCAACATAGGGAGAGTCCACTAAAGAGTGTGGGTGTGGCACAGGGAAGAGATGGAGAGGGAGAGAAACAGGCGCGGCTCAGCCAATCGGACCAGCTGAGGCATCAGACGGGGAGCCAAGCCCTCGTGCAACCTCCACCCTGCCAGCTGCTTCGTCAGCAGAGTGCGGGTAGAAATAGGGTGTGCGACTGCCGAATCATGAGAAGCGGTGGGTGTGGTCTGTGCTTAGTTCTCACGTGCGCTGGGTCCGTTCTCGACTGTTCTGCGCACTTGTCTTTACTGCTTCCACCTCTCGCAGTTCTTAACGTGGTTTCGCACGTGTTAATTCTCAACCCTGGCAATGCAATTAATTCCTCCTGCTTATTTGTACCGTTCAAAATATTGTGCTACTTACCTCTGTTTTTTCTTTCAGACGAGCTTCACAATATTCTTCCCGGTTTTCTCAGCCTTTTGGAATGTGGTTTAGAATTACTTTGAGAATTATTTTGGGAAGAATATTTGCAAGACTATCTTTACAAACTGAGCCATTCATTTTCTTCCTATGCCCCTTTTCCTCTTCCTTCTCTTCTTTGTCCTCTTCCTTTTCCTCTCCTCCTCCTCCCTCTCCTTGTTTTTCTTCTCCTCCTTCTACCCTTTCATCTCCCCTCCCCTCTCCTTCTCCTTCTTTCCTTTGAGACAGGATCTCACACTATACCCAAGTGGCACTCATTCTGTAACCCAGGCTGAACTTGAACTCCCAGCAATCCTCCTGCCTCAGTACAGGGATTGCAGGCAAAGGCAGCCATGCCTAGCTATAATTTAGCCCTTTCATAGTTTCAAATATCATTACATTTTGTACTAAATTTGTAGCCCATGCATGTTTCACTCAGAAAGTCATTCATTTTTATCCATTATTGATTCAGAAGACACATTTCTTATTAGCCTTTGATATGCAATCCATTTCTATCACATATATCTGATTTCAGAGAGTGTTTTGTATAGGAAAGTTAATACCTGCAATTTTTTAAATTCTCTACTTATACTTAATGCTTTTCTATTTTTAAAATGTATTTATTTGTGTGTGTGTGTGTTCATGTGTCTGGGTGCACCTGTGGATCTGGGGGTGTGGGAGGAAAGGTCAGAGTACAATCTCTGATATCAGTCCTGAAGCGCCTTCTAACTTTTTTTTTGCATATGTTGGGGAGGGGAGAGTGTGTAAAAGAGGGCACTTGTGTGTGTGCGCGCTGGTGTGGAGGCCCAAGGGTGACACCAGAAATCATCTTGGACTGCTCTACTTCTTTATTGCTTTGCTCTAGGGTTCTCTAGGCTCTGCCTTCCAGGGCTAGAATTGCAGGCCATCACCATATCCATCCATCCAAACTCAAGTCCTGTTGCTTGTGAGGCAAAGGCTTTAACCCCTGAGCCATCTCCCCAGCCCTTGCTGACTCTCTTACAGAACAGCCCCATGGAACGGAGAAAGCACTGAATTAAGACTCAGAAGATGCCTGTGCCTAATGGGTCATGTGGCCTCCAGGGCGGGAATTACAGACCACTGCTATTTCAGGCTCGTGTTTTTAACACAGGATATGGAATCTGAATTCAGGTCATTTTGCTTGTGAGTCAAAGGCTTTGACACCCAGTCATCTCTCCAGCACAGTTCCAAGTTTTGAGCCAGGTCCTCTTTGTATGGAACTTCCGCTCATGTGCCAAGCTAGCTGCTTTCCAGCATCCTCTTGTCTCTCTCCAATGCGGGGATTATGTGGTCACACTTGACTTTTATGCGCATGCTGGGGATGTGAACCGAGGACCCGAGGCTATTGCAGCAATCGCCTTTCTGCCTGAGCCATTCTTTGGCCCTGTTAAATTTTTTTAATTAATTTTTCTCTATTTCACTCACTCAGCTTTAGACCCAGGTTTCCACTGTGAGTTCCCATTCTGTGGGTATAATAACAGCTGCCTGCAGAACAGTTTGAGGTACTGTCTTCCTACCTATAGCTTTATTGACTGTTTTCCCTACTGATCTTTTTCCTTTCCTTTTTTTACGTTCTTGTTCTAGTTTACAATGACAGGGATGGGTACCATTCTGACAAGCGGGTCTTGAGTCCAATCAGAAAGCTGTTGGATGTCTCCTTGATACTCATGCCATTACTGGTTCTGTTAAATTTTATTTTATCATGGTGCTGGAAATAATAATACTGCATCCATTAGAGGCAAAATTCAGATCCTCCATCCTGTTTGGTCATTGGATGATCAATCCCCAGGTTGTCTGTGAAGAGTCGAAGACTTTGAACCAAGCAGCTCTAGCCAGCTGAGACCCACCCTGAAGGAACTGTGGGTTGGGGGCTTCTCGGTGACCACATTCCTCACAGTGTAACAGCTCTGTGTTCTTTCTTGAAAGGGGACAAGACTTTACATTGCTGTAATGCCACAGCTCCACTCTGAGAAAGCTGGGAAGTCATGCCCCTTGCCCTGCCCTCTGGGCTGAGGGGGAGAGTTAGTTACTCTATAGTGACTGTGCCTTCCATTGTTCCAAATGCTATTTTTCTCAGGACAGCCTTTCCTCTTTTCCCTAGTAGGTGTTTATTGAACTTGCTTTAAAGTGACTGGAGTAACTTGGCTTGCAGCTTTGATGTAAGGAGCAACCATTAAGACCCTCAGCATGTAGCCGTTCACACATGAGGGTCGACTCTGACAGAGCCAGGGAAGGAAGCCAGGAGAAAGCTCAGCTAGGCTGTGCACATGGCTATATGTATTTAATTGACTCCTCTTGCTCTGTCTCTGCCAGTTTCTTATTTCTGTAATGTTTTGGTGGTCTATATAGTTGTCTGCCCAGCTTGTAAAACAGAATATTAAAAAAAATAGACCTGTGATATCATCCATGCACTTTTGGCTGTTATTTCCATTTTTTCTACATCCAAAAGATGATGTCTCTGTTCATTTCACTGGATACTTTTGTCCAGTTGGTATAGATAGCTTTTAAAAGACTCATGAGCAAAACCAAAGTTATTTTCCTGTTTTTAACATTACCTGCTTCTCCAATCATCTCAATTAGCGTCTCCTTAGGACCATTTGCTTAGCAAAAGGAAAACAAGTTTAGAGAGGGAGGGCTATGTGACTAGCAAACCTTTAAACTTTATGAGAAGTATTTATGTAACTAAACCAAGTGATAGGTATTAGATCTCCAATCGAACAAAGAAAGCTCTTTATAATCAGTATACTCAGCAACTAACCTAAATGATCTGTGATCAAGGTACTGTTCATATTCCTTGGCGATGGGACCTGCTCATCACAATCTTTGCTTGGATTTGGCACTACCAAACTTATTTATTTATTTATTTATTTATTATTTACTTATTTATTTATTAATTAATTTATTATTTATTTATTTATTATTTACTTATTTATTTATTTATTTATTTTTTATTTACTTATTTATTTTGTCCAGTGCATATATGAGAGAGAAGAGAGAAAAAGAGAGAGAGAGAGAGAGGGAGAGAAGAGAGAGAGAGAGAGAGAGAGAGAGAGAGAGAGAGAGAGAGAGAATGGGTGACCAAGAGGGCATTTGAGTGTGTGTGTTTGTGGAGGCCTAAGGGTGACATCAGGCATCATCCTGGATTGCTTTACCTCCTTATTGCTTTGCTCTGGGATTTTTTTCCAGGTTTTGCAAATGTAGACACCCTCTATATCTGCCCAACACTTTTACAGAGATCCAGGGATTTGAATTTAGGTCCTTTTGCTTACAAGGCAATGGCTTTAATCCTGAGCCATCGCCATAGCCCCAAACTTGTTTTTTAAAACCGTACCTATATATACAATGGATTTTTGTCATTTTCTTCTTCTCCCACTGAGAATCTTCTTTCCATGCTTCCCTCCTACTCTTATGTGTCTTTGTGTGTGTGTGAAACTCACTGAGCTAAATAAGGGTTATTTATATGAGCATGTGCCTGGGTGACATATGAGTGGTGACATCGCCAGCACTGACCATCAATATTCACTCAGAAAGGCGTGAGACCACTGAACTCTTCCCCCATCTGGGATGTAGTGTTGATGCCCCCATCTGTAAAATGTACTCATTCATTCATTCAACCAACCACCCAACCAACCTTTGTTGAATGTTTACCCATGAGAGAAGCAGAATTGTCACAGGGATTAGATAACTCAAAAGCATGAAAATGTCCACGGGAAGGCTACATGTATGGAAAATGAGTGGCATTAGCATACTAACGTGATCCAAGGGAACTCACATTTATTTGATTAAGGAGCATATTTTGTGATTGAAATATACCTAGAGTGGACAGTCCAAGGGAACTGAGATGTTCTAAGTACCCAATCTACTGACCACATATATAGGTGAAATCAGTTACTGTGCTTTTGGGTGGTGGCCACAGGAAGCAAAACATGTTTATTTTCTGTTCATTCTACCTTTCCTTACCTTCTCTTTTTAACCCATCAAAATAAATAAACAAAATAAAATTTTGGTTCCATGTAGCAAAAAGCAAACAAGCTTGGTGTATGACATAGTCCTTTCCAATATTTCATTAGGGTATTATTAGTAGCATTTAAAAAATACCTAAATAGAGCTGGAGAGATGGCTCAAGGGTTAAGACTCTGCCTCACAGGCAGAAGGTCCTGAGCTTAGATCCCAGATTCCATGTAAAAATGTCAGGCAGAAATGGTGGCGGCCTTTACTTTCGGCCCTGGTGGACAGAGTCTAGGAAATCCCAGCGGGAAGTAAAAAGGAGGTAGAAACAATCCAGGATGATTCCCAAAGTCATCCTTGTCCTCCACAGACACACACACACACACACACACACACACACACACACACAAAATAAATAAATAAATAAATAAATAAATAAATAGAAAAAATTTTAAAGTAACTAAAGATCTTTAAACAAGCAAAACTAATAAATAAAGACTTTGACTACGGCAGATAATAGGAGATCACATTCCTCAGAAAGGGAGAGATTCAGCTATAACAACAGACTGAAGTGAAAAGATCAGGACTTCTACAGGCTCCCTTGGACAGATGGCAAATAAAGCAGCAATATTTGACTTACTTCCACTATCAGGCCTTAGTTCTCAGAGGACAGAGATGCATCTGTCAGAAAGCCTGAGGCACCCGCTCTCCCATCTCATAGATGTGAATCGTTGGGGCAAGGCATTTTTTATCCACCATCAGGGATCCCTTTTCTCTCCATGGCAGCACAAAACAGGTGCAAAAATTACAGGAGAGAAAGATAGCAATGGGTTTTGCCCCAAGAAGTGTGTGTGAGTATAGCGAGAGGTCACGTGACAGGGAAAGACCACAAAGGTGCAGGGACACCTCCTGTGGTAGTCCACTTAGAACAAGCTTCTGAGTGCATCCAACGAAAGGCGGTGCACGCTCACGTGGAGGTGTGTGCGGACAGAGTGCAAATGACCCAAGAAGATTAGAGAGCAAGGGTCAGGTCCGCTCTAAGAATGAGAAACGAAACAAAATGACACAAACCTTGGAAAATGTTCTTGCATTTGCATTTTCCATGTCTCTATAGATCCGATGATGTTCCCAGAAATCCTTGCATTAGAGGCTTTGTTCCCATTGGTAGCGTTACTGGGAAATGTTAGCACCTTTAGAAAGTGGGGGTCTAGTAGAAGGTCAGGAGTTTAAGGCATCCTTGACTACATGGGTTGCATGAAACCCTGTCTTAACCCTTCCCTTCCCCCAGTTCAGCCGTGAAAGCCATCACATCTTCCACATTTGTGGAATTCTACTTTTTTTTTTTTTTGAGGATTAAGGTAGAGTTTATTAGAGGAGAGAAGGTTGGAATTCATGGACTCCAGACGTGGAGTGCCATGAGGGGCTAGGATGCCCTGGAGAACTCATGAGCTAGAAATAGACTCATGGCACCCTAAGTATCATGAGGGGCTAGGGGGCCGGAGAACTTATGGACTCCAGACATGGAATCCATGAGAAACTAGAGGCTAGAAAGAACTCGTGCCACTCCAAGTGCCACAACGGGCTAGGGTGTTGTCATAGTTAGGCACAGGTACCAACTTGATAGTTGAGGGTTTGAACTTGGGGCACATTTGTAGAGAATTGATGGTTGAGTCCACAGCAAACCTGCAGGAGATTGTCTAGCTGATGGGGAAGGCCCAGCCCGTGATGGGTGGGACTAGGCCCTGGAATAAATCACAGAGAGCTGGTTAAGAGAGTCGGCATCCTTTTGTTCACTTGGTCAGACATGCTGGTCCGGCAAGTAAGGATCATCCATCTCTCAGCCGTTATGTGGTGATGGTGTGGCCAGTTCCCTCGGCCCCAGTGTTGGTGCATGCTCTCCCATCAAGCTAGACTGAAAACTGTAACTGGAAAATCGTGAGAGAATAAACCCCTTGTTCCCTTAAGCCATTTGATGGTCATTTATCAGCAACCATGCAGGCTGACTGCAACAGATGCCCTGTGAAATCCTATTTTTATTAAATATCTAAGGTGTAATGTGAACAGAAGTCATATTTTAATGATAGCTATTTATAATTTTCCCTATTTAAAAGTGTTTTAAACACCAAGTGAACATTATTAGGATGAGAACTATGCTTCGTATTGTTAATAAACACAAAACAGAGATTTTCCGAGATAGAGCTAGAATTCAAATGTGAGTATAGATGACTCAAAACCTCAGGCTTCCCCTCAGTGAAGCAGAGAACTTGGACGTAGTCACACCTGCAAGCCCTTTTCAGAGACTCATATTCTTGGTTTACCTCTCAGTAGACTATGCAGTTCATACTTCTGTTTATTTTTGCTTTGAGTGTGTTTGTGTATGGGTGTGTATAGTAGAGGGCACTGTGTGTGCCCACTGGAGGACCAAGGGTGACTTTGAGAATCATTCTACATTGCTCTACCTCCTTATTGCTTTGCTCTGGAGTTTCCCAGGTTCTGCTTTCCAGGACCCAAAGTGCAAGTCACAGCCATTTCTGTCCAGTGTTTTCACATGGGATCTGGGGATTCGAACTCAGGTCCTTTTGCTTTTGAGGCAGAGACTTAACTCCTGAGCCATCTCTCCAGCCCCCAGACTGTGCATTTTACTTTTGTTCTGTTTTCCTTTAATTATAATACTGTTTTCTAAAGATTTACATATAGTTTTACAACTAACAGTTATCTAAAGGTTTACATGTAGTTTTACAATCAACAGTTATCTATTCTGGAGAAATTAATAATTCTTTCTGGGTCAATAGTAACAAGAACTATCACTATGATGGTGGTAGGAACCATTTGGAAGATAGTTCATATTTGTGCAAACGTTTTATCCACATGCACATCTGTAACATATTCTGAAATTCAAAATGGAGCTTATAAAGTAGTATGCATGTCTGATTCTAATTTTGTTATAACCATATATATGCCTTCAAAAACATATGCAAATACCTCTAGAGTCAAAGGATAAGTTTTCCAAAACTTGTCATAACATGGTGCCATTTTTAAGAATTTCCCCTTAGCATTTTTTTAAAAAACTGCCCTATTTTTGATATTCTTTTTGGGTATTTGTGTGCTAGGGATTGATGGTAGACAAGCATTTTCCCACTGAACTACATCCTTAACCATATGTGTGTATAAGTATACGCATACATATATATCATTGAACATTTTTATTTTAAAAGCTACCTAAAGAGAATTCAAAGCAAAAGATGAGTCTTAAGTTTTTAAAAATGGTCAATATATTTAATATGCATAGAATCTATGGAATTTTCCAGAGCACATTGGAATCTTCACAACTATGGCATTTGGTCCTCTTAATCTACCGTAATAGGATAGATTTTTTTTTAAACAAATGAAGTGGCAATTAGAGAAGCCTGGTCGTTTTCCTGAATTTAAGTAATTAGCAATTAATGATGCCCAAAGTAGAATAAACACATTCTGAAAACGCACAGGCGGCTGTAGACTTTCAGCCTGATTAATAGTCAAGCATGACCATGACCACGGAAGCAGCTGCAGCTCTGTTAGCAGGAGAAAAGAGAAAAAGTGCTGGAGAAAATGACGTCAGATCTTGAAAACCAAGGGGGGCTTGGAACTCCTGGGCAGCTACCTGCTGATGGGTGTCACCTTTCGCACAGAGCTGGCGGGGTAAGGACACTCTGACGATCCTGGGGGGTGGCACCTCGCAAAGAATTCCATCTCTGGAGAAGCTCCTTGTTACCCAGAAGGGACCAGCAGCAACTGTACTCGAGTCAGCCTGGCCCAGGCCTTCCTGACTCTCAGGTTACACACGGCCCACATGTGCGGCTCGGCCAAGTCTCCGTCCCTACTCAGACTTCCCATTGCGATGGCTGCTGCTTTGAAATCCAGCTGCTCCGAATGGCTTAGCGGGCCTCCCACATTGTCATCCTCTCCTGTGTTGGGGGCTTCTCTCCTGGATTCTGGGTGAAGAACCGTGTATACCCGCTCTGGTGGGTCCATAGAGCTCCAAGGTCCAGATATATTGTGCTGTTCAGCCGGACGAACCCAAGGATCGTCAGAACCTCTGTCCAGAGAAGGACTTTCCGATCAGGAAACAGATCCAAATGCACTAAGTGATCCAGATTCAGTCACCAGTGTGGGATCCAGAGGGTCTGGGGGAATATGCGTCCCTAGTCAATGCTCCTGGTGGGAATGCAGAAGCGGGGGTCTACAGTAAGAATGTGGCTTCTGGGTAGATAAGGGAAGCACGGGCGGGGATTCTGAGAGAATCCCGAGATAGATGGAAGGATGTGACAGGAGATGTGGATGGGAGGAAAAGCAGAGAGGTTTGGCAAGAAGATGCTGAGGGCCTCGCTAAGAACGATGGAAGCACATGGGGTCTTTGTTTTGGACTCTTCAGCGACCGTAGCTCCTGGATTCCATTTGGAAATGATCTTCGCTGGATGTAGTTAAATGCTTCAGGAAGGCTAGTTGGAAATGCTCTGCCTGGAATTTAGATCATAAGCAAAAATTCTGAAAAATCTATTAAATTGCAGGTTTTTTTTTTTTTTTCATCTCTGTATTAGTCTCCAGAGTAATGCTGACTCCCAGCTACTGAACTCCGGAGCCGAGCTGTTGAATTCCTGTATGGTGGTTCCTGCTTGACCCTCTCTCTTGCTTTCCCTGCTGGCAGCTTCCATAATCCTTCCCCAGGTCCCCACTGCTTAAGTTACAGTCTGCATCTAATGATCACATGTGAAGAACCTTTCCACTCCAGACCAAAGGCACCCTTAACTAGTACTCACACTCTAGATCAGTCACCCTTAACTAGTACTCACATTCCAGTCATCTTAACTAGTGCTCACACTCCAGATCACAGTCACCCTTAACTAGTGCTCACACTCCAGACCAAAGTCACCCTTGACTAGTACTCTTCCTATGACTTTATCATTTGTATATTGTGTTTATTAATACTTCCTCTTACAGGAAACACGTGAGTCAGGAGACGGTTGCCTGGGTTGAGAGGCCTGGGGTTCCAGAACAAATGCAACCAGATGGGCTGAACTCTATGGAGAGTTCTTGCTGCAGTTACTTTTCTTTTATTGCTGTGAGTCTCAGATGCAACTTAAAAGACAAAGGCAGATTTATTTGGCTTAGGGCTGTGGAGACCATATAGTCCATTATGGTGAGAATAGCATAGCAGGAGGCATGATTGGAGGCAAAAGAGGCAGGAAGCTGCTTCAGGTCACTGCAGCCATCATGAAAACAGAGGGAGGGGGGAGAGAGAGAGAGAGAGAGAGAGAGAGAGAGAGAGAGAGAGAGAGAGAGAGAGACTGCATGCACATGTGTTGCATAGCTAAGGATCAGAAGACAGCTTTTGAAAGTCAATTTTCTTCTTCCACCAATGGAGTTTCTGAAGACCCAACTCAGGTTTCCAGTTGGACAAGTAGACATTTGGCCTGCTGAGCTACCGTGCTGGCTGCTATTTGGAGGGTGTGTGTGTGTGTGTGTATGATGTGTGTGGTGTGTATGATGTGTGTGTACAGAGGAGGGCACTGAGTGCACCTATGGAGGCCCAAGGATGATTTTGGGAATCATCTTGGATTGCTCTACCTCCTTATTGCTCTGTTCTGGGGTTTCCCAGGCTCCTCTTTCCGGGGCTGGAAGTACAGGCTGCTGCCATTTCTTTCCAGTATTTTTACATGAGATCTGAACTCAGGTCCTTTTACTTGTAAAGCAAAGACTTAACCCTTGAGCCATCTTCGCAACCCCTGTCTGGAAGTTCCTTAGAGAAGTACCTATAAAATATTGTAAGTTATTGACTTCAGATGTCTTTGGATCTGATGTGAAATTAAAACATTGCCAAATAAATATAAGGCAATTTTGTTTATGTTGCAGCAATTACTAGTAACTCTTGCTATTTGCTAGCACAACACTTGGCTAAGAAAACTGGAATTAGGGCTGAAGGGTAGAAGAACTGTAAATTTAGATGGTCCACTTTGGGGGGAGATAGGGGACGAAAGGGCTCTGTTCTGTTTTTCCCGGTTACCTCCCCATGAGGATCTGTGGTTAGTGCAAGTTGATGAAACTCCAGCATCTGATGCTTTCTGTCTGTTTTTCTACCACACTTTTCTTATGCTGATAGGGGTAACTTGGTCATTAAGCACAATTACATTTTTAGACTTGCTCCTTATTGCAGTCTGCCCGCATGGTTGCTGATAAAGCACCATCAAATGACTTAAGGGAACAGGAGTTTATTTTCTTATGACAGTCTGTTACAGTTCTCAGTCCAGCTTGACAGGACAGCATGCACCAACACCAGGGCCAAGGGAACTGGCCACACCATCACCACATAATGGCTGAGAGACGGACAATCCTTACTTGCCAGAGCAGCATGTCTGGTCAAGTTTCCAGAAGGATGCCAGCTCTCTCAACCAGCTCGCTGTGATTTATCCAGGGCCTAGTCCCACCCACTATGGGCTGGGCTTTCCCCAGCAGCTAGACAATCTCCTGCAGGTTTGCTCTGGGCCTAACTCAACCACTAATTCTCCACAAATATTCCCAGAGTTCAAACCTTCAACTGTCAAGGTTGACATCTGTGCCCAACCAAGACACTCCCTTAGAGGTAGGTAGAGTCTTTTGTTCTGTCAAAGGTCTACTTTGCTTGGAAATGTGTGCGTATGTGTTTGTGTTTGTATGTGTGTGTGTGTGCGCGCACACGTGTGTATCCTGTATTAGGTCACCTTTCTTTTTTTTTTTTTTTTTTTTTGGAAACTTATCACTTCTTTATTTATAAGAACTCAATTGTCTGTCCCCCGCAGAAACCTTTAGCAATGGCTTTATTAAGATGTTACATCATAGTTAGGTACTGGTGTCAACTGGGCAAGTAAGGCCCTGAGGTCTGGGCACAGCTGTGAGGAATTAATAGCAGGGAAGATACAGCTTACGGTGGGTGGGACTAGTCCCTGGACAGGTGAATAAGATGGAGGGAAATGGGTGAAGAATTTGGCATCCTTCTATGTACTTGATCAGACAGGCTGGTCTGGCAAGTGAGGATTGTCCCTCTCTCAGCAGTCTTGTGGCTATAAGGATGTGGTGTGGCCAGTTTCCTTGGATCTGGGTATTGGTATATGCTTTCCTGACAAACTGGGTAAGGAACTGTAACCAGACAATTATAAGCCCAAATAAACCCCTTGTTGCCTTAAGAAATTTGGTCATGAATTTATTGTCAACAATGCAGATTAACTGCAACAAGGTATCTAGGTCTAAGGATCTGAGGCTTTGGGGGCATCTAGGAGAGTGGCTAAAAATGAGGACTTGTGAGTTTACCGTATGTTGTAAAACTCTAATCAGCTCAAGAATTTGGGTCTATAGCCCCCAGGTTATGAAAGCAAACAAGAAATTTCATATATATTTTCACAAGTAATTTTTCTTACAGAAGTTACTTCTTAACTCCTAAGCAGGCTATGGTGGTGCTTACCTGTGGGCCAGGACTGAGGTGGATAAACCTCTTGAGCTGAATTTGAGTCCAGCAAACAAACAAACAAACAAACAAACACAAATAAGCCAGTTAACAGTGTGTAAGCAGGATGCTTGTAAGTTGCAGACCAGCTGGAATACACAGTGAAAGAAAAAAAAAAGTTTTTAAAGTTCACCATGAGTCCGGTGAGATACCTGAGTGAGTCGTCTCAGAAATCTGGCAACCTGAATTTGACCCCCAGAAATCCACATGGAAAGAGAGAACTGACTTCCAAAAGGCTTTTCATCACGCCTTCTCCGCCTCCTTCAAATAAATAAATAAATACATAAATAAATAAATGTTAAGAAAGTGAAATAAAAAGTTTAGCATGTCAAAAAAAAAAAAAAGAGGAAAATGAATCCATAGCATACCTGTTACCATGACAATTATTGGCCTCATTTTGTTATGTTAGTACTAGGTAAGTTTTAATAAATATGGTACAGACATTCGTATGATTTATATTGTTTTGGGGTCTTTGTTATTCAATCATAAGATATTCTTGAAATAATTTTTGTCTGAGAACTCCATCCTGTCCCTGAGCTGCCAGACTGGAACGTGTCACCTTTACCTATTCCCCATTCTTTTTTTTTTTTTATAAATTTTTAAAAAATTATTTATTATTTTATTCAATTGTGCGTGTATGCATGTGTGCGAGTGTGTATGTGTGTGTGAGTGTGTATGTGTGTGTGTGTGTGTAGAATCACGGATGAATTCGGGAACCACCATGGACACCTCCACCTCCTCCTTGTTTACTCTGCCCGGAGATTCACAGGCTCCGCCCTACCAGGACCAGAAACGCAGGCCGCCCCTGCTTCCACCTGGCGTCTATACATGGGGTCTAGGATCCGAACTCAGGACCTTCTGCCTGCAAGGCAGAGGCGTAACCCCTGAGCCACCTCTCCAGCCCCCCATTCCCCATTTTTGAAGGCAGCTTTTCCTTGTGTTGGCAAGTGTGAAAGGAAGTGACACTACTAGGGGGTAGTCCTGCTTGACAAAGAAAACAGGTGCCCCATGCTCAAATCACAAAGATACTAAGGAATGATAGTGAGGGCAGTTGCAAGTTACCCCATCCTTGTCTCTGTACCGGGACCTCTAAACCATGAGAGCCTGTACCGTAGAGAACATACTATTGTGTTTTTGCAACTCAACATTGTTAAGTAGTTAAATTATTCTAATTGCTTAAACTATGCTTGGCTATTTTATGTCCACATTGTTATTTTACTTGTTGTATCAACTATATATGCAAGTCTAAAACTTTCACACTACTTTAATGGTTCAAGCAGTGCACAATTATCATTATTAATTTGTAATTCCCTTTTTGAGTTTTTTTTGTTTGTTTTTGGCAGCTTTCTTATTGTTTCTGTTATGTAGAATGGTATAGACTTAATTGCATACATATTTTGTGTCATTGAATATTTCATGACAAATGTGTATATATTGTCATATGTAAAGATGACTCGTTTGAGCTACTTATGTTCAGTGGCTCTTAACACAGAGCTATTAATATCATGTGTGTTGCAATAGAGTCTCAGAGCGGTGATTGCAGGACTGTGCAGCAGGAAGCCATGAAGCCATCTGGAAAAGTGGACCATCTCATTGAGTGCCTATTAAATGGATTTATTGTCTTGCAATCCAGAGGTGGGTGACCTCAACAGTTGTCACAAGTCGCACTTCCCTTTAAGTCTCAAGGAAAGAATCTGAGCCATCATTATATTTGACCCTGGAAGAATGAGTCTTTTACTGGGACCCTCCCACTGAAATCTCTGGGCTCCTGTGGAAAAAACTCACGTTACCCAGACCAGGCCTCCTGTTCACTGTGAATCCCTCCCAGCAGTCTCCCTAGGACCTCTGTCTCTGATCTTTGGTTAACAACTGACTTCTTCAGACGACCATTGTTCCCTCTGCGCAGTTTTGTCCCAGACGTAATCACTGGTTCACTTTAAGAATACCCAAAGTTCAGCAAAGATCCGGCTATAATAGTGAGCCAAACTGAATCAACAATACCAGATAACAGCAGGAGATTCCACACACAAAAGGAAGTGTATTTATATACCAATTGCTTAAACTATGCTTGGCTATTTTATATCCACATTGTTATTTTACTTGTTGCATCAACTTTATACGCAAGTCTAAAACTTTCACACTGCTTTAATGGTTCCACTCTCTCCCCTGCCTAGAGTCTTGTTTCATGAATAGATTCAAGCTGCCACTTAGGGAACCAATGATTTTTCATCCAGCAAGGAATTCCAAAGTCTCCATTCCTTTATAACTTGCAACAGGAAATGTCCATCTCTTGTCAATCAGTTTTACTCTACGCTCCTATTTTAAAGATAAGCAAGTAATATCTATGAGCTCCTTAATTTATAGTTAAGATGCCATGAATATGAATATGAGAAGATACATCTATTAAAAAACAGACATGAATTTTGTAAAATATAAACAAGGCATCTAGATGCAGGAAGACTTTAAAAATACGAAATAATATTGGTTCTAAGATTGAAACGAGAATTGGTCAATGCTGGAATATAACTATTAAATGCTATGATGAGAAAAAATACATGTGGTAAGAATATAACTGTGTTAGTCAAATTATCATGTTAACTATTGTGGCTTGGCAACAAAAGCACTTCAGCCAGGTGTGGTCGTCCACAGATGGTTTCAGTGTTTGGAGTGGGGTGGTGGAGAGGGGACTGAGGCAGAAAGATTGTGAACTGGAGGCCAACACGGGCTACCTAAGGAGATCCTGAGATCCTGTTTCAAAGACATCATCTCTAAACGATAAAAGCAAAGTTTACTAGAATTAAAATGGTTAAGCAAAGCAGTCAAATGAAAGAAAAATATGTGCTGGCATCAATGATTATTTTTATCATAAGAGATGATGATAAGACATCCTGAGAAAATCAACAATGAAAAAACTTTATGATAACATCAAAAGTATGGAGACTCGATGAAAAAAAATATCAAATGTACTGAATGATTTAAAAGCTAACATAAGGGTAGATAAGACAGCTGTCCCTCCAAATCTGGAGACCTGGGTTTGATCAGTGGAAGCCCACAAGGTGTAAAGAGAGATGGGACTTCTGCAAGTTGTCTTCTAACCCCCATGGCACATGATATGCTTGTGTAAACCTTATCTCTCCTCCCTTTCATTCTCCCCCTCTCTCAAATGCATAAACACCTTATAAAAAATTCACAGAAGAATAAAGGAATTTTGTTTCAGAAACAACACTTACCATTGGAAATATCTCCACAGATGGGAGATAACCTCTGCTTCATAGAAATGACCTTTTTCCCCCCTACATTTTATTTTTCCTAATCATACAAACTCAATAGGTACCCATCTTCTCCTTCCCTCCTCCCTTCCCCAGTCATCCCCCTTGCACTCTCCCCCCTTCCCCTCTTCCTTTCATCCCCCTCCCTCCCTCTCCTTCTCCTAGTACTTCCCCCTTCCTTCCTCCCAGTCCCTGGAGCATCTTTTTGTGTGAATGCCAAACCTCCCTCTGAGTCCTCCACCCTAGTGAGGGATAAGGACTCAGTGGCATAGCCCGGAGCCTTGGGCTTCTCATTAGTATGGGAACTCTATTATGACTGTTAATCCCTTGCCTCTAAGGATCTTACTGCCTGGAGCCTTTTTCCCCTGTGACCCAGCTAGACTTTCAGGGGTTGTTGACATGTCAGCCATTGCGCAGGTCAGGCAAAATCCAGTTTTGGCTGTTGCCGCCCTAACTTGTGTGGAATATCTTGCATATTGTTGGTTCTCCCCGTCTTTAAGCTCTTACAATCTTACCACTACCTCTTCTCCAATGTTCTCCGAGCTTTAGGAGGGGAAAGATTTGGCTGGAAAATGACCACCTCTTGATGCTAGGCACAGTTTAGAAATCCACGCCTGATAATTACATGAATGATTAAAACTGTGATCCTTGGGCTGCAGTGATGTTCGGTAGCTACAGTCTTTGCCTTGTAAGCAAAAGGACCTGAATTTGGAACCTCGGATCTGAAGTAAAAAATGCTGGACAGATATGGTGGCAGCCTGTAGATATGGCGGTCGCATGTAATTCTGGCTTAGGAATGTGGAACATGGGAAACTACAGATGGATGCAATAAGGAGACAGAGCAATTCAGGATGACTCCTCATGTCACCCTTGGGTCTCCACAGGCACACACACACTCAAATACTTTCCCGTACGCACACAGAGAGGCAGGCATGCATATACACATACACACAGGCATCAAAAACAAAACCGTGATGCTCGATCCTATGGGAATCACTTTTCCAGTGAAAAATCACAAAGTGTGAGACAGTGACAGGGTTACGGAGTTCAAAGGTCGCGGTGACTGCGTGAAGGAGCTGGAGAGGACGGGAAACTCTAGATCCTGTGGGGCTTCTTGACCCTGCGAAAGACTTGGGCTTACTGTTAGGGTGGCAGGAAGCCGTTGAAAGAGTTCCTAGACTTTGAAATATGATCAGTGGCAGAAAACAATTTACATGTCCAACAGCAGGGGACAGACTTTTGCATTTATAACAAGATCTGTCTCCATTATTTAGACTTTCTAATGATAAGGAGACATTAAAATTACATATTAACTGCGGAGTCAACTGTGTGATATGTGGACGGGAGTAGAAAAAGCTGATCATGATAAACTATTCTTTGAGGGTTTCTGGGACTCAGATGTCTTCATCGTTTTTCTGGGTTTTTCCCATTTTCTATAATAATGATTCATTATCTTATGCTATGAAAACATCATGATATTTGAATTTGTGATCACTTCTGAAGTGAGGGCCTGTCAAATAATTATTTGTGGACTTACTAACAGTATGCTTTTGGGTAAAGTTTTATTCATTTTCTTTTTTGCATATGTGTGTGTGTGTGTGTGTGTGTGTGTGTGTGTGTGCACGTGTGAATGCATGTTCTCATTGTGTGTGTGGGTGTACATGTTTGTGTGCGGAAGCACTGCTGCCCACTTTATGTATTGAACCTGGTTCTTGCTCACTGTTTCTGGCTTGCTCTACCTCCCTAGCAATGAGATTATAGGCAGGCCAACATGCCCCTTGGATTTTATCTGAGTTGTGGAGATCTGAACTCTGGTCCTTATATCATTTCGTAGCTCCCCCGAGCTGCACAGCAAATGCCTTAACACTGAGCCATCTCCCTAGATTCCTCATTGACTTTTTCCTTTGCTTAGCTTTTTTGAGCATGGACGAATCTCATGCGCATGGTACACAGGCTATCCACTGACTGGTATCTTCAGACTGAAGGTGTGTGGGCTGAAATGAGCTGTAGGCTTCAGGGCTGCTCTCTTCAGATAAGGCTCCTGGTGGACTGGTGAGATATCTCTGTAGCTAAAGGCACTTGCTGTACAAGCCCCAACAACCTGACTTGTTCCCCATGAATTTGCCCTTCCCTCCACCTCCCCAGAACCCATGGAAAAAATGAGAGAAGACCAACTCTACAAACTTCACTCCTGCACCATAGCACGAGGCCCCAACCCACATCATGTACACACACACACACACACACACACACACACACACACACACACACGATGATGATGATGATGATGATAAAGACACAAATAAAACTTTTAAAATTGTCTTCTGTTGCACCTGTGAACTCACTAGAGCTGTGAGTTACTTCTCCAAGACTTGCACAAGATTTGTCCTGTCAATATACCATTGATGGGGAAGATCTCAGGAGGCCCCATGCCTCTCTGAGGATTAATGCTGGCTGTGATAAGGGGAGCTAATTTCTTCAGTGCAATACCCTCTAACATATAGTCCACACTCTGGCAAGTCCCCAGGCAAACTTGGTTGTACACATAGGCATGAAAACAAGAGGGAGACGATTTTCAGTGGGAGTGGGAGGGGGATGAGATGGGGTAATAGGGGGTGAAAAGGACTTAAATACATTGTATACATGTTTGTAAGGAGACCTTTGACTGGCAGTCTATGAACTTTGATTTCTAGAAAGTTCCTTCTATCCCTTGAACGGATAAGTATGGCTCTCTGTACTTAGAAAGCTTGTACAAACAGTTGTGGTTTATACTCAACATTTGTTTTCCTCCCTGGAGTTGAGAATTTTGGAATGTGCTAGATGGAAGATGTCTGTGTGTGATCTGCCCCCAGCTAAACCCCAGAGACACAGTCTCTGATAGGCTGCTGCGGTGGATGGTATCACGTGTGTTGTCATAACTCTTGCCAGAGGGATTAAGTACATCCTGTGTGACTTCAATGGATTCTTAGAAGTTCGCCATGAATTCCCCCGACCTTATCTCTGATCTTGCTTTAGTAATTTCGCTGCAATGAATTGTAGCTATGAGCTACAATGTGGAGATCAGGAATTGTCCAAGAGTTATGCTAGTAAGACACTGAAAGTGTAGATGATCTTGTGAATCCTCAGCACAAGAAGCCACTTAAATTTTCATGATGCTGGAAGAACTACTCCAGAATTCTATTTTTTTTCCATGTATGTGTGGATGGTATACGTGTGTACAAGAGGGCACATTTGAGTGTGTGTGTCTGTGGAAGTCCAATGTGACATTGGGAATCATCCTAAATTGTTCTTTCAACTTACTGCTTTGCTCATGGGATTCCCAGACTCGTTTCCAGGGTCAGAATTGCAGGTTGCTACCATATTGGCTCTGGATTTCTTATGTGGGGTCTGAAAATCTGAACTGAGATTCTTTTGCATGAAAGGCAAAGGCTTTAAACTCTGAGCCATCTCTCCATCCCTAGGATTATATTTTTAATTGACTATTTAAATATTATTTAAAAGTAAGAGTTTAAGTAAGGACATGTACTAATGACGTCGTTTCAATAAAAGATAGTATTATTTACATTTGCATATCATAGCCTAAAGATAATTCACTATGTTTCTGGCTTTATTTGGGCATTGATAGTTCAGAGTAGCAGTTGTATTTGAAATTTTTAAATCTCTAAATGATTTCTCAACATTGAATATGCTATCAAAGCCGAATAGTATCAACTTTCAACTTTTGTCATGTTTTCTTATCTTGCATAAAATTATTAGAAATCATAATAGTGATAGTGTATTTAAATTGAATGCATCATGTTTTATTGTCAAAACATGTGTAATATGGAAAACAAGCGAGAAGCCGCATCTACTACCCTATTGCACAATGGCAAACATGGCTGACATTTCTTTACAAATTATTTTTTCCTCCCAATTTTATTTTTTCCTAATCATACAAACTCAATAGGTACTCCCATCCTCTCCCTCCCTCTTCCTCTCCCCAGTCATCCCCCATTGCACGCTCTCCCCCTTTCCCCTTCCTTTCACCCTCCCTCTCTCCTCCTCTCCCAGTGCCTCTCCCTTCTTCCCTTCCATCCCCTGGAGCATCCTTTTGTTTTCGCAAGTTTTGATAGTATATCTCTGTCTTCCTCTCATTTCTTGTCCTTTATGCACACATACTTTCAGTCTTTGCTCAGAATGACGTGTGTTTGTATTAGTTACCTGAGTGATTGCTGTGAATGAGTACCGGACAAGAAGTAATTTACAGATGAGAAATAGATGTGTGTTGTCTCATAGTGCCAGAGCGGGGAAACAATCCATCATGGGAGGGGAGGCATGCTGGTGGAAGCGACTGTGTTATGGGAGGTGCGGTAGCTGATTGCTTGCCTCTGAAGAATCAAGAAGTAAAGAGTGGGGGTAGAGGAATGGATCAAAGTGGAGTTGGTTCTCAGGTGTGGATTATGTCTTCTTGAATTTATAAAAGTTTCTGTTTATCATTAATTTTAGAATTTTGCACCTATATGTTTTGTGCTTATTTATAGAATGCGGCCTTTACTTAAGGTATTTCCCCAAATTCCTAAGACATGATGTTTCTGTAGCCTGTGTCCAGGATTCTGAATAGCCCCCAGCAATGGCTGGAGTGGAAGTCCCATTCTGCACCCTGTGTTCTCTCTCTCTTATTTCAGAGTCCTAGTCAGCTGCTGTCTACTGGAGCTTGTGAAAACTCTCCTCGTGCACGTAGAGTTCAATCTTCTACAAGTACATTTTGAATCCCCCCCTGTAACGACCCTCAAACCCTTCTCTGCAGCTGCTTCCTTAAACTGTTCTGCGCATGTCCCAGCTGCCTCGGGACCCCCAAATGAATGTTCCCTGTCTCATTAGTTCCACAACACTGCTTGCTGATCTTTTCTGCATGGGCCTCACCTTCTCACTCAACCATCTAGAAATTGCCCCCGGGGAAACAATCCAGGGGAAAGGTGAATCGTCTTACATATTTTCTTTGTCTTGTGATCACAATCCTGCATTAGTGTGGTCCAGTTCCTGGCATACATTGTTTTACATATTTCATCTGGTTTTAGAGTTGTTGTGGGACACCACTCTAGTGACCATAAGTGGAGCTTGACTTTTCTTAGTTTGTAAAATATGGGGCCAGGTATTTCTAGTTTAAATGACACCAGTATCTTTAGATGCCTACAGCAATTATCTAGTAAGGTTAAAACCAGTAAGTGGGCCAAGATAGATCTCCTCTAACCATGGGGGTATATGTACTTGTTCTAGAAACATATAAGCCAAACAAAACCATCATAAATATTATAGCTCATGAGCCACCCGTGCAATTTCTACTAAACTTTAGATGTATATGTTCATGCATATGTGCATTTGCATGTGTGAGTACATGTGCATGCATGTGTGTGTATGTGTCCATGCGTGTGTGTGTGTGTGTGTGTGTGTGCTTGAGATGCACTAGTGTGTGTGCCGGGATAGAACATAGCGCCTTAGATATACTAAACTTTGCCACTGAACTCTACCCACAGGTACTTCCGTTAACTTTAGATCCTGGTTTTGTAAACTTAGCTTCTCTAATATCTTAATTTCTTCCTTTGTAAAGTAGAAGGATGCTACTTAACTCATAAGGACATTGTAAAATTTAAATGAAATAAATAATATTCATCACATAACATCCACTCAGTAGATGGAAATTTGACTAATAGTACCTTTATCTATAGTTCCTGGATCTACCACCATTTGCTCAAGTAGGTAAAACCTTCTAGGGACTGGAACTAATGACTGTCTTCTTTAGAAGGACAACTGAGACCACCCCCTCAAAATCCTCTATCTTCTCTATCCCAAGCTGCAGATGAAAATCTGCCATGCCTACTGCTTCTTTACCAGTGAATTAGCCTCCTATCTTCTTTCAGCCTCCAACTCTTTTCTACTCTCTCTAGAATGGAAGCGCTATAGTCAGAGACCCACAGATCCATCTAGTCAACTCACTGCCCAAGTATTCTCTTGGGTCTCTTATCAAGTTAAGGACTTCCTCTTTCCTGAAAGTTTCTGGCATCCTCGTAAGAGACTCTCATTGTTGACCTCCATGACCCCTATGAGCATCCAGTGGGACCGATGTCTTCAGAAGCGTCTTCCTGCCGCCTCCATGTCTCTCTTCTCTTGTGAGCAGCTTCTCCAGTGGATCCCTCTGCATGAAGCTCTGTCACCCTCCAGCTTTCTGCTTGCCATTATGTCAATGTGTCGAGTCACTTTCCCACCATTGCTTTTCATAACTGACTGGTCTCTCCAGCTTATTCTTCCCAGTTCTCTGAATGGCTCATGCATGAAGAAGATATTCAGAACCCACTTTAAGCGTCCAACTGTGCTCCATTGACTCCCAGTTACCTGCCATCTCTTCCTCTTCTTCCTTCTCTCGGGCCCCCATGTTAATTACTTGCACTTCTGATCAATCCACTGACAAAATCACTAAGTCATATAGCATCATTTATGACCACAGACTCCTTTCCTGGCAGGTGCTGGCTCAGCACTCCTACCAGAATCTTCTCAGACCTCTTCCCGACACGTAACTGAATAGCTCTTGGAACATCTTTTTTCTTCATTTCCTTTGTCTCCATTCAGAGTCCAAGGCTCAGAATCTCAAAAACACTCCTTCCTGTCATCAGAAATTCTATCACCTCTGTTTTGTTTATCACCTTAGTCTTGTGAATTCCTGATTCTGGATAAATTCACCTATGATCCCTCCATATTCAACTGTACCAAGCGTTGTTGGAGGAGTCAAGACACAGGGCCACAGACATTCAACAATAAACTTGAAATCTACTCTCTGTTCTCCACAAAGGCAATTTCAACCTCTGCCGTCCTTCCTTTCACTCTGAAGTTTTGGATCACTAGAGCACTCTACCAGGGTCCTATATTAGGAGAGATATAAGCAGAGGTTTCTCAGGGCAAGGCTAGCGTCTGATTTCTTTCTAATTTGCACACAAGCAGCACATTACTAGTTTTCATTGAAAACCCATTTCTGACTCAGTACAGTATTTGAATCTTACAGCTTTAGCTTCCTTCATTAAAGGCATGAAAAATCCAGTGCAGAGGGTCTGAAATGAGGGGAAGTGATTTGCAAGGGATGTATTTTTCCATCTCTACTTGGAAATCTGAACCTTTGTTTGCCTGCATATGTAATTTTATATCTATGAATGTCATTATTCAATTAATGTTTATGCTGTTCATCAGACGAAAAGGCTTACTAAAAGGTAGAGACCATGTCAGCTTTGCTCATCGCATAGTCACAGCACAGGCACAACTTTCACATTGTATAGGTATTTAATACTTGGGCTTCTAAAATTTTTTTCAATCACAATCTATTTCTACCCAAGATGTTTTTATGTGAGTATGGGTATAGGTACATGAAAAAAGATATACAAATCAACCCATTTGATAATAAAAGTAATAAAGAAATCTATTTAGATACAATTTTGATACACAGGTAATCTTACCTTTGCTTAAGATGAAAGCAAATCTGCATGCTAATGAGATGGCTGTGCTTATTTGTGTGAGCATAATCCAATGCAAAGGCACACTATTTGACCCATAGTGAGGGATGATGGAGAACGTTAAAACACTTTGGTTTCTATAATAGAGCCATCATGTTCCTATAAGAGCAGAACACTTTGCATGCACAGTACAACACTGAAATTCCCACGATTTAATAGTCCTGAACGTGAGTTGAGGTGTTTCTGGCAGCGCTCATGGGCGTTGAGCAGCATGATTGGGTGCACGGTGCACAGTATACGTGCTGTGTGTTCAGAACCAAGTATCACAGTTTGATTATGGGTTGTCCCTCCCAGACTCATACGCTTGCATCCTTAGCTGCTGCTAATGTTTAAGCAGGTTCGGGCAACTTTGGGAGGTGGAGCCTTGCTGGAGGAAGGGACTGTCGCCAGAGGTGACACTGAGGTTGGTTAAGCCTGCCCTGCTTCCCCTGACAGTCTGCTACTGGCTCTCTTTGCCTCTGTGATGATGGAGGAGACCTGAGCCTCCTCCAGCTTCTACCACCTGCCATAACAGACTCTAACTCCCTTCTGGGACCATAAGCCAAATAGATCTTCCCTTTAAGTTCCCTGAGTCGAGTGTTATGTCACAGCAGCAGAAGGAATAGCTGCAACCCCAAGCCTGCAGTGGCGTTGTCTGATGCTGTGGGAAACACCTCAGATTCATTTGCAGTTGTTTTTTTGGGAAATATTTGGTCATTGTATATTCAGGAACCTTTCACTGTTTCCAAAGTTTTCACTTTGGAAATGCATTCAATTATGTGACCCTGTATAGGGTCATGACCCACTGTTTAAGAAGCTTTGAATTAAGTGGATCGATTATTTTTTGATATCTTTTTATTTGACAGAAAGAAAGAACGAGTGTTCAGCATGTGTACTATACTATAGCATATGGGCACCACTTCATGCTTGTACAACTTTTAGAAGTTAGTTCTCTCCTTCCTCCAGGTGGTACCCAGTGGTCGAACTCAGGTCTCCAGGGTTGTGCACAGGCACCTTTCCCCTCTGAGCCATCTCACCAGCCCTGGATAAACGATCTTCATATTTACATGTGCAACCATATCTTCAGTATCCAGTCTGTTCCTATTCTTAGGCCAGTTCTTACTGAGCCAAAGCTTTGCTTCCTCTCTGACTCTCTGATTCACACTGTTTGGGTCACGGGCTGCTTTTTGTCCTCAGATTTCTCTCCATGTTTCTTCCTCATAATTGTAAATATGAGCTGTCATCCTCTGGAGCACCTTTTTGACTCCACATTTAAAACATGATACAGATTTCCAGCGATGCTTATACTTGCCCATGTTTATCTGTTTGCTTGGTGTGTGTGTATGTGGACATGGTGAGTGCTCATGTATGTGCATGTGCTCCTGGAGTGGGTGTCAGAGGTGGATGGCCATTGTCTTCTTCAATTTCTTCTCCCCCTTCCCCTCCTCCTTCCTCTCCTCCTCCTCCTCTTCCTCCATCTCTTCTTCCTCCTTCTTCTTCCTCTTCCTCTTCTTCTTCCTCTTCCTGTCCCTTCTCCTCCTCTTTTCCTCCCTCTTCGTCATTATCATCATTTTTAAAAAATATAGGGTCTTGCATTGACGAGATGACTAAGGGGTAGAGTCTCTGCCTTCCAAGCAAAATGACTTGAGTTCAGATCCCAGACCCTATGTAAGAACTCTGGGTGAAAATGGTGGAGGCCTATACATCAGGGTCTGGAAGGCAGAGCCTGGGAAACCTGAGAGCAAAACAATAATGAGCCATCACAGACACATATAGTGCCCTCTTCTATACCCTTAAGTACCTATACACCCCCCCCTCACATGTACATAGTGCAAAAAAGAAAGGACATCTCATTTAAAAAAAATAAAGTACATAGTTCACCAAGTGATCAGACTACTTGGCTAATGAGTCCTAGGGATTCTTTCATCTCTGCCTCCCCAGCACTGAGATTACAGGCCTGTGCTTTTGGTTGCTGATGTTTTCTGTTGGATGCGGGACTCAGATCTTCATGCCTGTGTGACAGGCACTTACCCTTGGGACCATCTCCCAGCCCCTTTTTCACTTTGCAACATCTTCTACTCTCTTCTTTGTCTTTATGGACTCTTACCTTTCAGTCCCCCAGTTAATTTTTGTAATAAATCAGACTTCAACCATGGATACTGTTCTCTTCCTCATACCTAACATTCCTCACTCTTTAGCCTCTTCCAGTCTTTTGCTACCATTGTATTGTAGCGACAGCTACCAGGTTAGTCCTCAAACAATCCTGTGCAAATTCAATTTTTTTTCTTAAGTTACTAAGCATTGTTGGAAAAAAATTGTCAAAGTTCTGCAAACCCAATATTACTGTAAATTCACAGATTTAAAGTGAACATAGCCCAAATTGACACAGCAAGTCTTTACTTCTTTCTAGTCAGTTCCTCCACTGAGTTGTGGGGGCATCCTGATTCTACAATTTACTAAGTTGTATGACTTTGGACAAATAATTTAAACTTTTTGAAAATGAGTCATTTAATCTTGGGTACCTATATCAAAAAGTTGTTTTAACGATTAAAGAGTCAAATTGCGTGAAGCAATTTGTTTCACTGTCTGGTACATAGTCCTTAACTAAATGGTGGCTTTTATTTCAAGGACAAATCTGTCTTTTATTCTTAGTAACTGTCTGTCCTTTGTTAATTTTTTAAAAATTTATTTTTCCTCTCTCTCTCTCTCTGTGTGTATGTGTGTGTGTGTGTGTGTGTGTGAGAGAGAGAGAGAGAGAGAGAGAGCACTGTGTGTCCCTGTGGAGGACCAAGGGTGACTTGAGGAGTCATCTTGGATTGCTTCTACCACTTTTTTCCTTTGCTCTGAGATTTTCCAGACTCTGCCCACCAGGGCCGGAAGTGCCTATCACCGCCATTTCTGCCTGGCATTTTTACATGGGACCTGAGATCTGAACTAAGGACTTTCTGCTTGTGAGGCAGAGTCTTAACCCCTGAGCCATCTCTTCAACCCTGTCTTGCCTTTTTGTGTGTGTGCTGCATGTGGACGGGTATACAAATATGTAGAGGTACATGTGTATACAGGAGGGCCGTTGAGTGCGTGTGTGGCTGTGGAGGCCCAAGGGTGACACCAGGAATCATCCTGGATTGCTCTACCTCCTTATTGCTTTGCTCTGGGGTTTCCCAGGCTCCACTTTCCAGAACTTGGAATTACAGACCACGGCCACATGTGCCCAGCATAGGTGGAAATTTGGGGACCAAACTTAGGTCCTTTTGATTGAGAGGCAAAGACTTTAACCACTGGGCCATTTCCCCATCCCTAGCTTGACCTTTTTGGTTACTAAACAAGTCAAGTTTTATAGATCTGTTGTTTCCTTTTATCGCCATATATACAATTATAAACGACCACCATATGCCTGTCCCATAAGTATCCAGTGTTTGCCCCGCCAGATTTAGCATGCCCGTATTTGTATTGTTGACTTTATGAGATTTTGGAAACATAAGGGAACAAGAATCATAATGTATTTGTGTGGAAATCAGATTAAATATTTGCTTGAAATAGTGAAAAATAAATCCCCTGGTATTCAAAATTAGCCCAAGAGAGACTTGGGACACAAGAGATGTCTAAACGAAAAGATTTATGTTGCTCTGATAATTGGCAACATAAACAAAACACAGATAAGTTAGCTTTATTTGTAAATAGCCATTTGTGTTCCAATATTTCCTCCGTGACAGGGACTTCCCTTCCAAATATTGTGACATCTCTTATATGTAAGAGTAAAGTCAAAATGGTTAAGACCATGATTGAAGTGTTTCATGATCCCCATAAAGAGAACAAACACTTCTCTAGTAGCCAAACACAACCAGCTAAGAAAAGTCGTTCTAATCTTTCTTGGGGCAGAATCAGAATATAATGCATATGTTTCTTAGCACATATGCAAACTGAATTCCTTTGACTAATTCATTTATGTGCATGAGTGTGTGGGAGTTTGGGGAGGGGCGATCACATATGTCTGGAAGCTAGAGATACAGTATCTTTCTCTATTGCTCTTCACCTTACTTTTCTGTTTTTGCATGCATGGGTGTGGGTATGTTTTGCATGTAGGTGGGTGTCCATGTGTGTGCAGGCATATGTACCAGAGAGGGCGCTCTAATGTGTCTATGAGGCCCATGACACTGGATATAGTCTTGGATTGTTCTATCTCCTTATTGCTTTGCTCTGGGTTTTTCCAGGCTCTGCCTTCCAGGACTGGAATTGTCGGCCATTACCGTACCCCCTTAGTGTTTTTACATGGGATCTGAGGATTTGAACTCAGGTCCTTTAGCTTGCCTTCCACCTTATCTTTCTGAGTCAGAGCCTCTCCCTGAACCCAGAACTCACCGATTCAGATAAACTATCTAGCCAGCAAGCCCTAGAGATCCTACCATTTTTCTTGTGGACACCTATTCTGGTCAATAAATATTTTAAGATAAGATCTTAGTCTAGAAATCTGAGATTGGGAATGCTAGGTAAGGTAGATTATGAATTTAAACTCCTTTGAAAAGTCTTTTATTCTCTTTAAAAAATCTTTTTTTTTCTGACTCAGTGGTGAGATTATAGATTTTTTTGCTCATTGGTCATCAGGGAATTTGAAAAATGAAGAGGTTCCTGTCAGATTTTAGAATGTGACTACATTGTCATGGTGAGATCAAATTGAACATGCTTTCATTATCACATGATTAATCCACAGAAGCTAATCTCCCAGACACACAGTTCCATATATGTGTAGTCATGTTCATTTCTAGAACAGTTTATGTAGGTGTGATGGGTTTCTCTCTCTCTCTCTCTCTCTCTCTCTCTCTCTCTCTCTCTCTCTCAGAACAAAACTGTGTCCACTGGACCCCCATCTTTTTTCTTTGAGATTCCTTTATCATTGAATCAATATATACTTTTTCATTAGCTTCCTATATTTTTGAAGACTATTCATCTAGAATTGGGAAGGGAAGTAGTGCCACAAGTTTGGATTGATATGGTGTATTAGTGCATACAATCATGTTAAGTGTAACGATTACTGTTAAGTATTGCTGTGAGAGAACACCTGAAGTCAAATAACTTAAGGGAGAAAGGGAGGTTTATTCAACATACAGTTCCAGAGGGGAGAAACAGTCTTTCATGGTGGAGGAGACACGGCTGGTAGCTAAAGCTGGCTGGCTAAGCCATTTCCATTCACGTGGCTGAAGGCTGGAGGATTCCTGGAGAGTCTCTCTTCTTCCCAGTCTCCTGTTCTATGGTCCTTTTATCTGGTCCACTACTGGGAGGTTCCGATGAGATCTAGGGAGCTTCCAATGGGATCTAGAGCTGGTCTTTGTATTGTAAATATATTGAGCCAGATAATCTCTTCTAGTGGTCTCAGCTGATCTTAGGTAATGCCAGGTGTGTCAAATTGACACTCAGGATTAACTATCACATTAAGTTTATACATTATACATGCAAGATGATGGTCCATTAGGGTTTTAATTGAAAGCTAGTTATTATTAACCTGATTTGTTTAAACAGATGGATTTGCTTGAAGGACTGTGGACAATGCCCCGGGCTCAGGACAACATGATGCTACTTCACATAGACTGAGAAGGACCTATACTACCTGGTTCTGCACATTTAGTCCATGCCTCACAGCATATTTGACTTTTTTAATCTTACTGTTACTGACTTGCTCAGATTTTCAGATCATATATAGACAGGAAAAAGAGAGTAAAATTCCTCTACTCCTCCCAAAGGCTTTAAATTGAGTTGAAGAAACAGTTATCACCTATTATAAACATTAAAAAATAATTTGTAGGACTATATTCAGACAATCGATGCTGCATATTTTTAAGTAGATTATCCAGTTTAGTCCTTGTTACCTGAAAGCAGGGCCCCACAGCTTGTATTCTTTGTGTATTTCTATGTGGATCATTTTCCACCCTTCTCTACATTGTCATTTACCCTGGAAAACTGATCTCTTCCCATGCATCACTGAGGTTGCCTTCCACATCCTTATAGTTGAGGTTTAACTGTTGGTATGTTTGTGTGTGTGTGTGAGGAAGAGAGAGAGAGAGGAAGGGAGGGAGAGAGAGAGAAAGAGATCCAAATATTTACTTCCTGGGGTTACAGCAATGACTCAGGGGCTAAGACTCTGCCTCGAAAGAAAAGAACCCGAGTCCAGATCTCAGGTCCCATGTAAATAGTCAGGTGGAAATGGCAGTGGCCTGTACTTTTGCCCTGGTGGGAGGAACCTGGGAAATCCCAGAGAGAAGCAAAAAGGAGGTAGAAGCAATCCAGGATGATTCCCGAAGTCATTCTTGGTCCTCCACAGGGATACACAGTGCCCTCTGAGACACACACACACACACACACACACACACACACACACACACACACACGCACGCAAAAAAGATAGTTTATTACAAATATTTACTTCTTATTCTTCCTGCTTTAATGTACATCTCTAGAAATAACAATTTATCTGTGAACATAGCTCCCCACTGGTGACTCACCAGCCCCAAAAACTCTATTTTCTCTCCGTATTCCTCAAGCTTAGGGACTCGTAATAGCTCCTATCAATGATGATCTTTACATACCTCAAACTCTTGTTCACAGATTTCTAAATAATTCTTTTATTAAAATTCTTAGCTCATGAATTCGGTATATTGTCAGGACTTTGACTGGTACTGCGTACCTAAAAGAGCCCTTGAATCAAACTCTGAGGATGAGAATCCACAGGCAAGATTTCTCTCTTATTTAATGTAAGTATCCTCTCACGATGAGCTACTACATGCGGTGACATCATAATGAGTAACATCATCAGTGCCGATTCAGAGTGAAGTTATTACAGATGAAGCATCTCTGCTGGAGCAAATTAACACATGCTCTCACATGTAATGCAAAATGATCAGCCTAGAAATTAATAATCACAATGAAAAAAATCGACATCCGCCTGATAGGGAGAAGAACATTCCTTCACAGTCATGATTTACTGTGTGTTGCTCTCTCTGATCATATAGTCTGGAGGAACTCGAATCAGGAATGTCATGCCAGTTAGGAAATTATGCTAATTAGAATTTTAAAGTACCTTACAGGCTTTATTTAGTAAGACATATATGTATCACATGAGAAATAACTATTTAGCCAAGAGGTCCGGAACTTGACAAGTACAGAATTGATGACATGAGATCTGAGGATGAACCTTACAGAATAGGCCCCCCAAAATGCAAGAGAGATCCGTAGTGCATTACAGGGACCTGCCATTGTGGAATTTGACAAGTGACCCATCCTATGGTGTCAGACAATCTCTTCCTGCCAAATGTTTATTCTTTAATGAAATTATCTACAAGTGACCATGTTAGCAAGGATGGAGGCTCTGCATGGATGCAGGAGTTTGGATGGTTTTTCCCATACGAAGATAATTGGGTTGTTAATCTGGGGGTTGTTTACCCTACCAACAAATTCTTCCACGTGACCTGCTGTGACCTTCATGCAGGTCTCAGGCTGGGTCCTGCCCCCGTTGCATTATTCTCTGAGCAGGGAGCGGTCTGAGCTAGGGGCTGGGAATGGAATTCTGCACAATTGTATATTACCCTACAGGATGCAGCATGAGCTGTAAACGAGCCCAAATATTTATTACATCCCATGAGTCTGTGGGGCTTCAAAACATCTGCTTTCTGTTCCTCTCAGAAGCTTAACATTGGACTTGTCCCAGGCCACCCCTTCTGCTGAATTTGAAAAATTTTCAGAAATTCCAACTAATGAAGACACATAGATCTTATGTCTAAAATATTTCCAGTATGATATAGTGGTCAGAATAAATAGCTGCATCTTGCTAAAAGCATTAGCAGCTTGATCAAAGCATTGCAAACAGGTCCCAATGCCGTAAGAATGTTGGTGTTTTATGCGCTATTAAAATGAATACACACCCTTGTGAAAACCATTCATTCATTATGAAATATACCTCTCATTACTGTGAGTTGCCTCGATAGGCTCAGGTTATGCTATTACTTTTAATTCAAGTGTATATGGTATCAACATGGAGACCTTGCTTCAGTTTTGCTTATATTGGTGTGAGAGTTTTTGTCCTCTGTGACATAATCTTGCTACGTGACCCAGGTTAGTCTTAAATTTGCAAGCCTTCTGAGTGCTAAGATTAGTTTGACCATTATCTTTATTTTTGGTAATTTTTTTGCTAGAAATTTATTTCTACAAATGCAGTACACTTGGCGGTCATTTTTAAAAATGTATACGAGAGAACTTTTATTTCCCTTATTCAGTGATTCAACTTGTTATGTATTGTTCAATTTATGGTTTTTTTCCTTGGAATTTCTTTTTTTGTGTATTTTGGAACTTTGAAAAATATCTTATAAGAGAAAGTGAGAGAGAAGAAATTGAGAAAGAGAGAGAGAGAAAGAGAGAGAGAGAGAGAGAGAGAGAGAGAGGGCATATGCCATGATACATGTGTGGCAAAGGACAACTTTTGCAAGTCAATTCTCTCCTTCCACCATGTGGCCTCTGGGGATTGAATCAGGCAGGTTGGCCCATGGGTATCTATAATTCTCAAACATCTTGCTGGTCTCTCTCTCTCTCTCTCTCAAATGATCGCTCTGAAGCTATTCAAAGCATCCTTTTGGACCAGTTTCTCTGAGTACTGATAGTTGGGTGTGCAGCATGATATTCCCTTCCCCAATGTTTCCCTTCAGTTGTGCCTCATGTTAGCATTTGTATGAAAAAAATCATACACCGATACTAATCTGATTTTTTTTTTTTGGCCAAAAACTACACACAGATGATCCATCATTGTCCAACCTTCATATCTTTGGAAGTGTGAAGATTTTTCAGAGCAGCATTATAAGCCTTTCAGAGTATTTAGGCACTAAAAGTTAACTCCACTTCTCATAGGCAATCTGTCTGTAATTACCGGGATGAGATCACTAGTTGCTGGCACTTCAGTGGGTGATGAGTCTACATGAAGTCACCGATGGCAGAAAGATGACTGTAAGGAGTCTAGGAGACACGGGACGGGGAGGGGGGAGGATGGGGGGTGGTGCGGGGGGGGGGGGACTCAAGAAGGAAGAGGGAAATCATCAATGAAATAGAACGAAAAGGTGGTGACCTGCAAAATACAGAAGGAAAGGCTGCGAACAAATGACAGAAGTGAAAGCCCACAAGCCCTTAGAAATGGAGGGTTACTCGAGGGAACTGGCTTGGAAAGGCTGCTCCGCTCTTGATTGACAGAGCATTCTACAAAGGCCAGAAAGCAAAAGCCCACAGGCCAAGATGGCCCTGGCCTTTGGTCCCTAACACAGGGAGAAACTTATATTTCCCAGTGCCTGGAGTTCTGCCTTACAGTCTGAGAACTGACTGGCTAATAGGGAAGCAGAAGAATGAGAGAAAGGAGGTGGCAACTGTTCTATTATTTGGGGAGGTCGAGGCCATGAGTCAGGGTTTTAGGTATGTGGAGGACATGGGCCTTTAAATTGTTATCGTGGGCTGGAGAGATGGCCCGGGGTTCAGCCTCTGTGGTAAGGATCAAGGTTGGAATCCCTTGGGAACCTTGTTTTAGTAAGAGAACTGCAGCCAGAGGCACTATTTTATGGGAGGTGTTCAGACCAGTTATCTTTCACCTGAAAGTTAACCCCCCACACCCCAAATAACCTCCCCCACTGCACTTCTCCTTTCTTGATTTGTTTCCTGAGTTTTGTTGTCAGGGCGATCCATACAAAGGGGCAGCTACAGTCACATTCAACTGTAACACAGGCTCAGGCAAATATGCCTGGAACTCCTTCTTTGGTTAATCTCAAGATAAACAGCCAGAAGGAGGATGCTCTTGGCTAATTAAGCCAGCAGTGAGAAAATTGCTTTGTGTGGATTAGACTTTACTGCTTGTTTGTTTTGTGGAAATGAATGTGGGTTTCCTGATCAATTTAACATTAATTGCTGGGCAATCTGAAAAGACCTGTGTCTATCTTTTGTTGGAGAGGTGACCTGGAGGGGAAATGGATCAGAATTAGATCTGGACAAGGAATACTTAGGAGGAATATTGGGAACGCATGGATTTAAGATTGAAATGCAGCCTAGCTTGGAAGTGGGTTCTCCTGCTTGTTAACCTTTGCTTGGTCTTCAGTGAGAGACACTGTAATGATGGAATTCAATGAGTTTTCCTTTTCGTATCCCTTCCAGGGGGGCGTCCCAAAGGCTGTGGCTGTTTCTCCAGGATGGTTCCCAGCTCTGACTTAACACTACTCCTTTCAGCTTGATAGGGGCTTTTGTCTGAAGTCAGAAACTCACACCACTGCCAGTCACAGCCACCATTTTGTAAAGGTTCCACCTTAGCCAGGGGTCATTTTATAAAGACCACACACCTCCAAGGGTTCACTTCCCTGGTAACTCCCAGGTTAATCCTTAGCCAGGCTGGAGATTATAAAAGATCATGACCCTGCCCAGGGTCTCTCTTCTCCTGTTCTCTGAGCCCTCAGGTCACTCCATCTGTCCCCACCTCCTTTTCTCCTGCCAGGCAGCCCCCTCTGTCCTCTCTGACCTTAAGGTGTCTTTCTGTTCCATAGCTTGCCCACCTTTAAGGCTAAACTATGGCTGCCTTGGCCACCAAGACCCCAACTTTTTAAAAAAATTTTTAAAATTCATTTGGGGTGTGTGTTGGTGTGTGTGTGTGTGTGTGTGTGTACCAGAGGGGACTGTGTGTCCCTGTGGAGGACCAAAGGTGACTTTGGGAATCATTTGGATTGCTCCCATCTCCTTTTTGCTTCTCTCTCAGATTTCCTAGCCTCTGCCCACCAGGTTGGAAAAATGTCTGGCATTTTTATATGTGATCTGGAATCTGAACTCAGGACTTTCTGCTTTCGAGGCAGAGTCTTAACCCCTGAGCCATCTCTCCAGCTTGGACCCCAACTTTAAATAAACTCCTATTATTTAAGTCTCTCTCTGTCTCTCTCTCTCTCTCTCTCATCAGTTTCTCTTTTTTCATGGACCTCTACATGGGCCCACACACTCACTATTCCCTTTCCCATAGACCTAACAACAACCGCACGCTAGCAGGGACCTTGAAACCTAGAAAATTGTAAAGGTTCTGATTCTTCACTTAACACATCATAGAACTGGGTTGAAGAGATAGCTCAGGGGTTAAGACTCTGCCTCACAAGCAGAGAAGGTCCTGAGCTCAGATCCCAGGTCACACATAAAAACTACTGACACAAAGGGTAGCAGTCTGCACTTCTGGTCCTGGTGGGCGGAGTCTGAGAAATCCCAGAGAGAAGCAAAAAGGAGGTAGAAGCAATCCAAGATGATTCCTGAAATCATCCTTGGTCCTCCACAGGGACACATAGTGCCCTCTGAAACACACACACACACACACACACACACACATACATACACACACACACACATACACACACACACACACACACACACACACATACACAAGCGCACACATGCAAAATTAATAAATAAAGACATACAGTGCCCAGCAGAATGGAGTGAAGGGCATTGCAGGAGCAGCAAAACTGCAAAAGAAAATCAACAAATCACAATCCAGAACTTCAGAGACTATATCAATCACATAGAACTAGGCCAGCCTAATCTCTCCCCATCCTGGAGCTCAGGGACATTTGCGGAAGAGGGGGCGGTAAGATTGTAAGAGCAAAAGGATGGGAGGAGCAACGATTTGCAAGATTCTCAACAATAGTTGGGGCCAAAGCAATCATAATGGGACTTTGCATGCCCTGCGCAATGTCCAGCGCACTGTTGCCCTCATAAAGTCTAGCATCTGTTAAGGGCACCGAGACCCTGGAGGCAAGGGATTGACAGCCATTAGTAGTGATCTTATGCTTAAGGGGAACAAGAGAAAGGGCTTATGGAAATGCCACTGGGTCCTTATATGTCATCGGAGAGGAGGACCCAGTGGAGAGTTAGGCGTACACAATAAAGGACTCTCTGGGAATTGGGGGGGAGGCACTGGGGGATGAGGAGGGGGAGGAGGGGGTTTAGGGGGAGGAGGGGGGAGGGAGGGAACTGGTAAAAAAATTTTAAAATGTATAATTAAATTTTTAATTAAAAAAAATGTTACTATGGAGAGCTAGCAGTTGTCATGTCAGGACCCTGCTTGTCTCTTCTTGTCATTGATGTTGTCTTTCATTAACTGCCCGTTGCCCATTTGTTCCCTACTTGGAAGGATCACTTTAGCGGCCTTCCAGATACAAATCTACTTTTTTTAAAAAAAAAATTATTTCCTGCCAAAGCGATACTTGCCCAGGGCCTGGGAGAGTGGGCTGAGAGCTAGGTTACTGGGTCATCCTCCCTGCATAGCTGAGTTCAGTCGCTTAGTCCCTCCACCGAGCCCCCAGCTCTCTTCCTCAGAAAGAGGAAGGTATTCGTTCTGAGCATGCAGGAGAAACAATCTGATAAGCCAGGCACCCACGCAGGGCCACTGAGTACCAAGTAGCCACAGGGGAAGCTCACCTCAGTGAGAGAGGACACAGGACACAGATGCGGTTTTACTCTCACCACAACCAGCCGGAACAGGCTGTGACTAGATTACACACAGTCAGGGTGATGACATTGCAACTGTTCCAAGTTTTTTGCCCAGTACTGACCCAAAGCTGCTGCTCATGCCAGGATCTGATAGGGACATTTATTCTTTTTTGTCTTTGCCCTGACAGGTAAAGAGGGCCATTGGCTTCCTGCACTTTGCTGGATTGTAAATGCTGCCAGACCCCTGGTGTAACGGTTACTCTTAACTATTGCTGTGAGAGAGCATCCAAAGTCAAGCAACTTAAAGGAAAGAGGGAGATTTATTCAGCTTACGGTTCCAGAGGGGAGATATAGTCTTTCAAGGTGGAAGCGGCATGGCTGGCTGGTAAAAGCTGGAGGAGGCTACGTCACTACAGACATCTTGGAGGCTGAGAGCTGCAGACTGCTTGCTGCAAAGGCAGCCTTCTCCTGGAGGTAGGTGGGACTCATCCACCTCAAGGCCCACCCCTTGTAACTGCCTTCCTCCAGCAAGGCTCCGCCTCTCAAGGTGCCATGACCTTGCCAAACATGAGACTGCAGGGGACTCATTTCAAACCATGACCCCTGGCTTTCTTCCATCAAGCTCTTCACAAATAAGTCCTTCATTAAAATTAAGAATACTGTCTGACAGCCACCACGATTGTGCATGCATGTAATCCTAGCATTCGGGAGGCAGGAGGATTGTAAGTTCTAGGCAAGCCTAGGATACGTAAGACCCTTTCTCAGAAACAAAACAAAACAAAATAAAAACAGTGAAAAGCAACAAAGAAAACAAATCCTATCTATGAACATGACTGAAGCCTCTGGATGAGGCGATGTTAAAAAAAATATAAAATTCTGAAGATGAAGAGTAAAAACCTTATAAACTCAGAGTTAGACTGGGAAGCTTGGTGGGAGACAATTTCTCTATTTTTTTATTTATGTGTGTGTGCATGTGTGGCATGAGTGTGTGTGGTACAGGTGTACGTGTGCTTGGCAGAACACACCCCTATGCATGTGCATAGGGAGGCCAAAGGAGAACACGGGTGTTGCGCTGCGTGTTACTCTCTACTGTATTCTCTTGAGACAGGGTCTCTCACTGAACATGGAGCTAGACTGACAACAAAATGCCCCAGCCATCATCCTGTCTCTGCTCCTCATACCTCTAAGATTACAGGTGTGCATGTGGATCTCCTGATGTTTGTGTAGCAAATGAGCTTATCCACCGAGCCTTGTCCCCAGCCTGTCTTGGATTTCTCAACAGCACCAGAGGCAGCCAGAGATCACTGGAGCAATTTCTGGCAAATATAAAATAAGATCTTTTCAATCTAGACACAAAGCAAATAAACTGCAGTTTTTGGTACCATTTAAAAAATGAAGCAATATTAGATTTCTAAATCAATTAAAGTCAACGCACATACTGACCACTGACTTTTGTCAAATTAATAAGCAAAGTTAGTATTTTGAAATTTACTAGTAAATATATTGAGACTAAAATGGGATTGGATATGTGTGTATAGGTATGTATAGTGCATGTGTAAATGAATGTGTATGAGTATATATGTATGTATTGTGTTAGTTTCAGCGTCCTGTTGCTGAATGAATATGTCATCCGAGCAACTTAGGGGAACAAGATGCTCACATTTGTAGGCTGTAGTTTATCAACATAGCAGGAAGCTTTATACCAAGAGGAATTAAAGGAACTGTCCACGTTATATCCACAGGAAGAGCCGAAAGAGAGGAGAACTTTCTTGTTCACAGTCTACCGAATACTAGACTAGCTCTTTCCATTTACCCACCTACTCAGGCACTGTGGGCTGGGTCTTGTCTTATCAATTAGACACTCTTCCATTGCCTTTCTCAGGGCTTAACTTTTTTTTAATTTATTATTTATTCAAATGTGGGTATATGCGTGTGTGTGTGTGTGTGCGTGTGTGTGTGTGTGTGTGTGTGTGTAGAACCACAGACGAATTCGGGAACCACCATGGACCACCTCCACCTCGTCGTTTACTCTGCCCTGGGATTCACAGGCTCCGCCCTACCAGGAACAGAAGCGCAGACCACCTCCGCTTCCGTCTCAGGGCTTAACTTAAATGTATTCCTTCATAGGCCTAACAACCTAGCTCTCAACTGTCAAGTTGACACTTGCATCTAGTTGACATATATGTGTATATACATATATATAGTATATATATGCATATATATTCTTATATGTATGTGCATGTATATAGGTATATGGGTATATGTATGTGCACACATATATATAACTATATTTATGTCTGTATGTATATAGATATGTTTGCATGTATATAAAGTGAGTGGGTATACATGAATATGTGAAGAGTGTGTGTGTGTGTGTGTGTGTGTGTGTGTGTGTGTGTGTGTGCATTTTTGCAGAGGTGGCAGACCTGGAAAGGAGAGAAAGTTGCAGGTGAGGCGTAGGAGGCAATATATACTGTCAAGCTAGTAAGTCAAGAGACAGGAATATAAACCCACTATGAGATACGTGGACATGAAAGGTGACTTGGCCCATGCTGGCAGCTGGATAAAGATAGAGCAGTCGCTTCAGGAGTTGGCAAAGCTGGGAGCAACTTGATGCACCTTGGTCCTTGCTCTCTGCCCTTGCTGTGGATCAAGTGTGCTGAGTTCCCTCACTGCAATGGACTGTAACCTGAAGTTGTAAGCCAACAAAATCCTTTGTCCTGGATCATATATTTATCACAGCAAGTCATCTATAAAGCTAACCCAATGCCAAATGCTTTTTACATGTTATCTCAGCTCATCCTGCAGCCGCAGTGTGAGCCCAATGCTATTGAAATTGTGAAGGGCTAGCTAGGTTTGGGTGCGTTAGTGAGTGACAGCTGGGTGTGTCTTTGGCAACTGTGTTCCTTAGCTATGACTCCAGACTACATTCTCTTCAAAGATCTTGCTAGGTAGGAAACAGAGAGAGTTAGAGATTATTATGTGAGAATGAATAAAGGCAGAGGTGTTCATTATGCGTGAGAAATAATACCTGGGCTGTTACAATTATACACTTGATGCCAAATGAAATTTTCCTCAATTGATTTGCTAGGGATGCCATAGCCAAGGGTCATGGACTATATGGCTTATTAAGCAGCAGAAAGCATTTCCTCACATTTCTGGAGGCTAGTAGTCCAACATCGAGCTACCAGCAGGTTTGATTTCTCCAGAGACGTCTTTGATTGGCTTGTAAATGATTGTCTTCTTGCTGTGTCCCCGCATGGTCTTCCTTCTGCGGCGAGGCTTGGTCCGAAGATCCTCCTCTTAAAATGGATTCCAACCCATCACAATGATCTAATTTTTAACTGGATTGACTCTCCAAAGATTGCATCTCCTTGAAGGTCCACTTGGAAGGTTAAGGCTTCCTTGTGTAAATGTTGAGGGTCGGGAAGCCATTGAGTCATAACATTATCCAAAGTCATAAGGTTCAGAACCATGTTCGTGGTGTTCCAAGCTGTTTCTTGCAATCATGAGTTCCAGTTTTCAGACCATTTATATAATCATTACGGAGCCAAAAGTGACTTCACCGAGGGACACTTAGGGGAGGAAGCTCCCTCCCTCTTCCTTATTATGTGACTGGTTTCCCAGAGCTAAACAGAGATTTTGGTCATTCTTTGGCTTTATTGATGACCATGGGGACATCCACATCTGATATTTGAAAGGGATGAGAACATGGGTGGGTGGAAGCTGTTTGTTTAGACACAAGTGCTTGGAGAGGCTCAGTGGAATGGTGTGATCTCAGCGGGTGGATTGGAACTGGAGGGAGACTTTTGAAATGAGTCCAGGGGGCTATTGTAACTCCACCCCCTTTGCCCTGGAACTGCTCTCCAAGTGGGTGACAAGTCTGCCCACCAGATTGACATCACAGAAGAAAGGCTTCCTCTGGTACCATATATGATTCTATGTCTGTTGATTCAACGGGAAAATTCCTTGGGAAATATGTGTGTATTTCTTATAAAGCAAAATGGGAGAAAGGTTCCTTTTTCAAAATTCTTTTACTGCATGTTTACATCATTAAAATACAGATACGGATTTTTATACTTGGTCTCGATGGATCTCCATCTTTTTGTGAAAAATATTGAAAGAATAATTTCTTTATTTTCAAGGGAGAACAGTTTTCTTTCCTTTAGTGAGATTCAGTCTTTGTGACTTACTCAGCATCTATCAACATCTTTAAATATAGAATTACCTCTCAGAACTCCAACCTGTTCTCAAATATGGAGAAGAAACTGGATCTCACTTAGGTGGAAAAAATACTGTGTCAAGCTAGAATTCTGTGGTTGATTGTCCCAAGCATGTGATTTCATTTTACCTGAGTGAACCAGTGGGCTAAGGAAATGTTTAGGCATTTGAAAACACTGATTTTTGTACCTAGAAAGAATAATTCCCCACCCCACAGACTTTGTTTTCTTTTTACAAGACAGAACAGTTCCTGGTACATAGAAAGTATATCATCATTAGTACAATCAAATCTTTCATTTTGTTCAGAACAGCACTGGTGTGAGTTTGCTGATCTCGATGTAATTTACAAAGCCCCCTTTCATTCTGCAAATTGTTTCTGTATAAGTAGGAAAGCATATGTTCATCTTGATCCCAGTACCTACTGAATGCATGAATGAGAATAAGTGAATGATCGCCTCGAGGGACACAAAGACAGATGTCTCTGCAGTAGCATGCCGCTGCGTTATAATATGCAGCGGAAATCTGGCAAACTGTGCAGGATCTAGTACAGATGTGGAGTCAGGTTTCCTGACAAGCATATGGAGTCATGTTCTTGCCCTGTTTACTATCAAAAGAAATTAATGTAGTGACCCAAGCAATAGACCTATGAGGCCTTTAAGGTTGGGGGAAGGGGGAAGAAAGGCTATTGGAAATAAACCATCAGGGATCAGCAGATGTGGGTGTGATTTTCTAATTGTGTGGGCATTAACTTTAAATCTAGTGGTTCCTTAAACCTAATGTTCATCTCTGGTGTCAGCATGGGCTCTCTTTGATGGGGGAAATTGATCTGTCAGAAGCGGGATGGATTTTTTTTTATTGTCATTTTATATTTCCACTCATACCATAAGGGTTAAATAACTCTTACACATATGCTAGCACGCATCTGTAAAATGAAAAAGTAGTGAAGCAACATCATAAAGATTCGTTGGGAAGATGCCCAGCGTATGTTGTCATAATTTTAAAAAGTTGCAAAGAATCACACTTGTATGTGAAGATTTCTTAGAAAGACATTCTAGGTAGATGATGAGTTACTCATGATTTTCTTAGGTAGAGAATAAAAAGGCACTTGAAAGACTTGGTGCCACCACTTTGTACTATTTTAGTGTCTTCATTTTTTTTTTTAATTTAAATTCCCTGATCCTTGAGGGGAGAGGGTTAGACATCTCATCTGGAGCCGAGTGTTCTATAGTGGGCTATTTTAACTGAGTTTATTAGACTGGTCCTTTGACCTTCCTTTCAGAACACCTTGAGATCCAGGGATGAGGAGTCAACTGTATAACATAAACAATCGCTCACCTCTCAGACACTTGGCAGAATACGTGTTCAATTATAGAAGAAGTTCTTTGCACCCTCCGACTGCTGCTGAAATCCCCCCAATCTGGGAAATGTAGCTCTAGCTTGTTAACATTAGCAGAGGCTGCAGGCTCCCGGTCCCTGTGGACGGTAAAAGGCTCTCTGAAGCCACAGGGCAATTGTGTCCAGGTATTTACCTGTGAGCCCAGACAAAGGAGAGTTTATGGAGTGGGATCCTGCGAAAAGAACAAATGCCCAAGGGAGTAGAAGCAGCTAATTAAGGGGGGGAATCAGAAACCTGCTGGGATTTCATTTCCCTAAGCGCTCCAGGCAATCATGAGCTGCTTAACCGACTCTGCTGACGTCATCCTGTTGGCTTACACATTGCAAATTCCCACCAAATGTCAGCCCCAGGCTTTAGAGAACGCCTGCTGGCACTGAGAGTGCCCTGTGGCCTTCCACCTGAAGCCTAGGACTGCAAGAGAGGGGGTCCGGTTTGGGGAGTGCAGTGTACAGACAGGACCTTCTCCCTGAATTCTTGGCCTAGTGCTCTCTCTCCTGATTGCTAGCTGGAGTGGAGATAACCTAAGCAGTGAATATAACACAGCACACAGAGACTAAGAAATACTTCCAGGGAGTATCTGAGTGTCTCAGAAGTTCCAACACTGGAACATGGATGGGGAAGAGGGGCGTGAAAGGAAACAGAGGTACAGTTGGGACAGGTGGAGTCAGAGTTAAGAGCACCCTCTGTGCCCTTCCTAGAATATCTTTGGGGCAAAGTCTACTGGTACCAGCACAGAAGATCGCTGTATAAAGATGGCAGAAAGGCAGGGCTCAGTAATGGTTGAAATGGGTAAGAAGAGCGCTGACTCTTCATGGAGCCCCCCAGTTCAAGAGTCACTGTGGTCCAATGCATGCCTCCTTAGAACATGCTACTTCATGAAGGAAGAGGTCAGTGAGCAGATTCCAGATAGGATTCAGCCTCCTTGTTTGGAGCTCAGTGTGTCCAGCTGTGACTTACTCCAGTGGTTAATGTCTCATTCTAACATCCCAAAAGTCACAGGAGACTTGTTTATTTAGATAGTGAGCAAAGTTGGGGTAAAAGTTGCTGAGGAAGAGGCAGTGCTGGTTATACTCTGGGCTTTGGAGAGTGAAAGACATAATTTTTTTCAAGTGGTCTTTTTTTGCCACCCCCATAGAACTTGTTTTTAAATCAGTAAAGCAAAGCTATTGACAATTAAGGATTCATGAAATGTAAGCTTGTGACATTATGTAGGAAATCCTCATTGTGTGAGACCCAAAGACTCATGAGTGGTTTCCTGTTGCTTTCCTAAATGCTGAGGGGGTGGAGGGAAAAAGGGGGTCCGACTTCCCTGCTTTGCGCTAACTTCTCTGGGAAGTTTATCATTTGGCTAATCATCGGTAGATGGAGGCTTTGCTTGAGAATGTTCCCACCCATCACTTCTTTTAGGATGGTGTAAATCTTGTTAAGGATCCTAGTTGCACATCTCCCACAATATAAAAGGAATATTGATAGGATCCCAAGCTGCCCTTTTGTCAGGAAATGGATCGCTCAAATATCAAACCCTGCTTTTAGAGGGACCAATTAAAGAAATGAAAGTTTGTTCCGGTCTCAACCCAACCACCTTTTTGCCCAGATGTGTTACCTGTGAGGAAAAACCATTTTCTCAGGCTTGCCTAAATGTGCAAATATACTTGATCTTGGTAGCCATCTTTGGCACCTGCCCCCTCATAGCACTCCATATTGGAGTCTGTGAATTTTTTTCCAGCTCTGTGACCCTCATGGATTCTATGCCTGGAGTCCATGAGTTTTCCAGGGTGCCCTAGTCCTTCATGGTAGTCCACATCTGGAGTCTGTGACTTCCATTCTTTCTCTCCTCTAACAAACTCTACCTCAATCCTCTACACATAGTCTAGTTTCAATCTTTGACTCCAAACACAAGACTCCTAGAAAGTCACCTGCAACACTAGGGCTGTAGGTGACCCCCACAGTGGGCAAAGTTAAAGACAATCTCCCTATCTGTCTAAGGTCCAAGAGGTGCAGATGGTCTTACTGTAGTAAAACATAATACCAAAACATAGAGGATTTATAGAGCAGTGAAAATGTTCTGGACAAAAATGATAACCTGGTATAAAAGAGAGTAATATTTTTAAAGGGCAAAGTCATAGTGACTTAGTTTAATGCCTTAAATGGTTTTAATTTGGATTCTGGAATTAAGTAACACTTCATTCCACAGAGCAAAAGAGTTATTCTAATGAGCCCAAACAGAAGGTTGGTTTTAGGGACAGAGAAGTGACTGAGGGATGATAGCAAACAAAAGCAGTGTCAACAACATAGCAAACAAAGAAGCAGCAGAAACCAGAAAATGGGCTGGCCGTGGAGAAGTTACTTTTCCTATGAGATTCCTATAGATTTTCCTATGAGAAAGTAACCAGGTATCTATGGTTATAAGGATTGTGATAGAGGATGCTTTCTTGTCACTGATTGAAAGGGACCTGTTTGGGAGACTGGCAGTTATCTATAATGCTGATTTCTGAGATCAGATAACAGCTTAGTCCAAATTTAATGATGAGAATGTCTCCATTTTGAATTTTTAAGTCTACTCTGTTGAAGTCTAGGATGGACGCTTACTCCAAAGCTTATGGTTCTTATTTAACAAGTCTACAGAGGTAAATACTGGAATTTACCCCTTTGTCTACACATGGACTACACGATACCACGAGCAAATCCTAATGTAAACTACAGTCTGGGTAATTTCTGATGTGCTGGCAGAGGCTTGTAGGTTGTGGCCAATGAACCACTTAGGTTAGAATTTGATCCCTTGGGGGCCATGTATGTGTGGGGAGTGGAACTTCCATGAGAAATCTCTCGTACCTTGTCTCTTCTTGTTGTTGTGAATCTACAACTGCTCTCTAAAAAAAAGTTTCTTAAAAAAAAAAGTTTCTTGGGGCTGGAGAGGTGGCTCAGGGGTTAAGCCTTCGCCTTGCAGGCGGAAGGTCCTGAGTTCGGATCCCAGATCCCACGTATAGACGCCAGGCCGAAGCGGGGGCGACCTGCGCTTCTGGTCCTGGTAGGGCGGAGCCTGTGAATCCCGGGGCAGAAGGAGGTGGAGGCGTCCATGGTGGTTCGCGAATTCGTCTGTGGTTCTACACACATACAGACACACACGCACACACACACACACACAGACACACACACACACACAGACACACACACACAGACGCGCGCGCACATACACATACATATGCACACAGTTGAATAAATAATAATAATAATAAAAAAATTTTAAAAAAAGTTTCTTAATATTTACTACACGATAACTGCATTCAGTAACTGCTTTGATGCTTGCAATGATCAATACTGCCAACTTGGTAGGATTTAGAATTATCTAAGAGACTAACTCCGGACAAATCTGTGGGAAGATTATCTGGTTAGGTGAATAGAGGTTGGAAGACCTACCTCATAGGTGCTGACATTCTCTGGGCTGGAGGGCTAGGTTGAATAAAGAGGAGAGAGGGAGCGTCACTGTTCATTGTTCCCTTCTACCTGACTGAGGGTGCTGTGTGACCAGCTGCCTCAAGCTCCGGGGTCACCATGCCTTCCTTTCCCTGTGGACTTCTCCCAATAAAAACCGAAATAAACCCTTCCTTTCTTTAATTGCTTTCTGTTGTATGAATACTTTTCCTGGGGGAGGTGCCACGTAGCTGTATTCCCACCCCCAGACAGGAGTTCCACGACAGACCAAAGTGAAGACAAACCAGCAATGATTGGGGGTACTCACAGGAGCAAGGGTGATTATTCACAGGCTCCCCACAGCACGGCTGACAGACAGCTTTCCTGAGGGATCTCTCTCTCTTTCTCTCTCTTCTTGACTGCTCTGGGATCTAACTGAACTGCTTGGCCATCCAGCAGTTTTCTGAGCCTCTTTCCCTGCCGGGAGGTCTCCTTCCCTCCTGCCTCCAATTGTTCAGCAGTCCTCCCTTTTATCTGCTTGGCTGGCAACAGAGGCTCCTCCCCCCAACCCTTAGTTTCATCCTGGAAGAAGCCCCTCTCCCACAAGCCTGTCAGTTTCAGGAACTTCCTGAGCCTCCTAAGGGGCTTACTGGCTGAGACTCAGGCAAAGTCCAAGACGACTGATGGCTCAGAGGAAAAAGTGTGCCACAACATCGTCATTCAGTGTTTTGTTGCAGGAATAAAAAAAAAAAAAAAATAAAAAAGAAAAGTAAACAATAGAATATTTGAACTCATTTTCTCATTTAATTCAATAATAATTCTATGCATAGTCAATGTAATCATGTAAGTATAATTCATGAAGAAAAAAAGTCACCTTTGTAGGAGTTAATTATGACAGTTTTTAAAAACTATAAGCTCCTTTCCCATTCCCACTAAAAATAACACTTAACTTGCCAAAATTTTATGTGCATTTTTTTTCTCCATGGATCTTTTTGATTTATAGATTTGGAGTTTTGGATAGTGTTCTTTCATGTTGAGTTCATCTGTTTCATTTAATTCTTTTTAAAAATTTTTTTTATTTATTCAATTGTGTGTGTGTGCGTGTGTATGTGTGCGTGTGTGTGTGTGTGTGTGTGTAGAACCACGGGCGAATTCGGGAACCACCATGGACGCCTCCACCTCCTCCTTGTTTACTCTGCCCGGAGATTCACAGGCTCCGCCCTACCAGGACCAGAAACGCAGGCTGCCCCCACTTCCGCCAGGCGTCTATACGTGGGGTTTAGGATCCAAACTCAGGACCTTCTGCCTGAAAGGCAGAGACTTAACCCCTGAGCCACCTCTCCAGCCCCCCAGGCTTGTTTATTCTTGTGGGGGTTCAGGCTTCTGTGGCAGACCAAGTGGCCCCTCCTTGGGCTACCCCATTGATAGAGGCATTCCTCTTCACTCATCCAGCCCTACTCCCAAAGTTTCTACTGCATGTAATCATCTCTCCTGAGATCCTCGCTAGTCTATGGGGACATGTTGGTATGTCAGTGTTTATACAAGTCTGATAAAGACAAGTCTCATTACAATGAGCTCCTGAGTGCAGCAGCCCTGTCTTGAATGAAATGCCTTGTCTAACTGGACCTTCCCATCTTTAGGTTCTTACAATCTTACTACCCCTCCCTCTTTTGCAAGGTTCCCTGAGCCTTAGGATGAGGAGAGATTAAGTCGGCCTGGTTCTGGATGAGCATTGCACGGTTGCTGGTACTCTGCATTCTGGCGGCTGTTGTCCACTCACTTCTCTTCCACTGCCCTAGGTTGTACCCTGTTAGTGTGTTGAGATCTTCTGCCTCTGTTGTAGAGGACTTCGAGGCTGAGTGCTGAGTGCTCTTCAAATCTGAATTGCAGACATGCAGTGCAGGGAGCTATCTTGGAGGGGTTTAGAAAGCAGTATCCAAAAACCTAACTTTCTCTCTCTCTCTTTAATTCCCCCCCCTCCCGCATGTCGCTTCTGACATGGTGTCAGCACAGCAAGACATGTATGTCACTGTTCCTTGGACAATTTAAAGTTGAACTTACAGAAAGGATCTTCACCTGGTCAGAGCTTGATCTTTACCTCTGGTCCCTGAGAATTACAGCAGACATTTTCATCTTTTTCTTGAGCAGCCTTTGGTACCCCATCTTGCTTCATTTATGCCACTTCTTTCTTCCCCCTCACCCTGTACCCCAGCATGCTCCCTGCCCCTACCATGCCCATTCAAGTCTACTCTCCTCTTCAGCTGTGCTAAAAATGGTGAGTTTCGAGATGCAAATTCTGACCATGTACGTTGTAAAATTTAGTCCTCATTGTCAACTTGACACACCTGGCATTAACTAAGATCAGCTGTCAGACTACTTGAAGAGATTATCCAGATCCATACATTTGTAATATGAACACCAGCTCTAGATCTGATTGGAACCTTCTAGTAGTGGACCAGATAAAAGGAACCATAGAACAGAACACTGAGAAGAAGAGAGACTCCAGGATGTCTGCAGTGACTTAGCTGCCTCCAGCTTCAGCCACCAGCCATGTCGCCTCCACTATGAAAGACTGTTTCTCCCCTCTGGAACCATAAGCTGAATAAATCTCCCTTTCTCCCTTAAGTTGCTTGACTTTCAATGCTCTCTCACAGCAACGGTTAAGAGTAACTATTACATGCATCAAAATTTGAAATGGGGCTTCTAAAATAAAAAGTAGACTTTGGGCTCTATCTTAGATTCTTTTCCTGTTTCTGGGATAAAATACTCTGAGAAAAACAACTGGAGGGAGAAAGGGTTTTCTCTGAATGACAGTTCCAGGTTCAGTCCATCATGGCTGGGGAATTAAGGCAACCAGAGTTTAGCCAAGAAGCAGAGAGTGAGGAAAGTTTGTGCTCAGCTCACTTCTTTCTCCTCTTTCACAGAGTCTAGGACTCCCCCCCCTCCCCCAGGCAGTTAATTGAGATGGACGGGCCTTCCACATCAGTTTGCAGACTCAACATAATCCCCCAGTCCCCCACAGGCCTACCTGGAGACTCATCCAGATGATTCTAGATTCCTTCAAGTCGACAGTTCATATTAACCACCACAATCCCATTTCAGACTTAGCAGAAGAAACCATAACCTGAGACGCTGGGAAACTGTGTTTTAAATAAGCCCCTTCGCTGTTGCCTTGCATGCTAAATTTGATAATCCTTGAGAGTTGTTTCCAAAGGAACGTAAATATTGAGCAGAAATGATCACATCATAGCAAAGGGTGCTAAGTTAAAAGAAGAAAAGGCATCTTTGTATAGCAGTGACCTTCATTCCTGAGTTTATGCTAAAGTGTCCTTGGGACCTTTGAAAAGAATTAAAACCCAGGCAGGCATATAGGCTCCAAGGTAAAGACATGTAAATAAACTTGACAGCCTGAGTTAGATTCTTGGAATCCTGCATGGTGGAGGGGGCAACTGACTTCTGAAGTTTGTTCTTTGGACCCCCCCCACACACATACACCTCGTACGTATGTCTACCATAGCATTGCTCTCAAGCTCTTTTTCATTAACTAGGAATTAGAACGTTGCTTCGGCCACACTGAAGATCATGAATCAGAATCCCTGAAGAGACGACTCGGCCCGGTGGTTTTACCAGCCAGTCCTCCCCCAGTGGCGCTTGCAACCGCTGCTCTGCAGAAGGAGGGAGGGCGCAGCAGACAAGCTGGGGGGTCCCTGTGCTCGCTGTGCATGTGCTTGAGCTGTGGCGCTCCTAAAATGGAGATTGTGAATCTGCGAGCTTGGGTGAGGCCTTGCGATTTGCTTTTCTGGTTTTCTGGTTTTGTTTCTGTTGTATTTTGTTTTATGACAAGATCTCTGCATGTCTCTGGCCTGAGCTCTTTCGCCTCTGCCTCCTAGTGCTGGGGTCACCCTAGTCCACGGGAATCTGTGTTTCTGAAGCAGCTTCAGGGTCCTCAGGCCGCACTTGGACTTTCTACCTATCAGAACTGGCCGATGAGGCTGTGCACAACTTCAGTGTCACGTTGCCGACCAGACCAGTTAGATCAGTGTCTCTGGGATCCAGCAGGCATCGGCATCAGTAGTTTTTGGGTTTGATTTTAAACTTCCCTGCGTGGTTCTAAAACTCAGCAAGAGCTGCGAACTAGCTCAGAAGAGGGACAGTAAATTGCAGCTAAATTCAAAGAAGCCAGGAGGTTTTAAACATGCTGAAGCCGGAAGAGCAGAGGAGGCCAAGGCCCTCACTGGTAACAAAACTTGTATTTGTTTCACTGGGATAATGGGAAATATTATTTTCCCTTAAAGCCCTTTCAACACACACACACACACACACACACACACACACACACACACACACGCTCCACACACTCCACATACTCCACAGACACACTTCACACAATACTATACATACACACACTCCACACTCACTCCACACACTCCACACTCACTCCACACACTCCACAGACACCCTTCAAACACATACTCCACACACGCACAACACACACTACACAAACGTTCCACACATATACTCCATACACATACTCCTTTCACAATCCTCTACGTACTCCACACCCACTTACACTCTACCACAGACACACATACACACATACTCCATATACACATTGTACACATACATACCACACATACATACTTACACACACATTATACGTACACACATACTCCACAAACACACTTCACACATGTACTCCACATACAACACTCCCCCGCCTCCATACACAGCACTCCCCCCATACATTCCACACACCACATACATTCCACACATACACAGCACACATTACACACACACACACACACACACACACACACACACACACACACACACACACTTTCTAAGACTCGAAGTCCAGAGAATTGAAGAACATGTGAAATGTGTTTAGAGTAACACCGTGGTGCTCATGGAAACAGGGGACTTGACAGCCTTGCTCCAACAGCTCTCTGGAAGGACGCCTGACCTCTCCCAAATGGCTTTGGTTATCAGTCTCTGGAGCTTCCCAACTGGCTGGACACATCCACGGGCTGAATACATCAGATTGATGTAGTGACACATTGGGGCTGTGAGGCCCAAGACTTCCAAGATCTCCCGCCACGTCTCACTCTACAGAGACAGATATCCCACTTCTCCCTCTGCGGATCTAACAGAGGAAATCGTTTTCCAATAACAAGTCCTACAAATAAACTCAGGACAGCACTATATCCTTGGTCTCCATATTTTCCAGTGTGGCTAAGAAAGGTGCCGAGTCACATGCTGCTTAGCTTGACAGTGTTGTGACAAACTGGCTGAGACAATCGCCTCAAAGATAGAAAGATTTATCTAGACTCATGGTTCCATCCTAAGTGGTCAGCTGGCTGCCTTGCTCTTGGCTCATGGGAAGGCAAAATGTAATGGTGGTCACACAAGGATCAGGGAGCAAAGAGAAGGACCCAGAACAAGAACACCCTCCCCAGACCCACTCCCTTCAGTTAAGTGTCTTCTCCTATACATTCCCATCACTTCTCTGTAGTCTATCCAACTCATCCAGTTACGAGGTCACAGCCCTCGTGATCCTGTGCCCACCTCTGAACCTTGCTATGGTGGGGATCAAGCCATCCAGTGGAGACACCTGGGGTCCAAAGACCATCGCCTATGTTCTCCACGTGCAAATACTCCCTTTCTCCTGCGGCGACCCCGGCACGTGTAGTCATCAGACAAGTCTTACCGGGGGACTCGGGCTTTCCTGTCCAGCACCCAAACTTCCTGGTTTCCTTGCTTGAGTTCTCTGGTTCTTTTTATTTTATTTTATTCAGTTGTGCATGTGTGCACGTATGTATGTATGTGTGTGTGTGTGTGTGTGTGTGTGTGTGTGTGTGTATAGAACCACGGGCGAATTTGGGAACCACCATGGACCGACTCCACCTCCTCCTTGTTTACTCTGGGGAGTCACAGGCTCCGCCCTACCAGGACTAGAAACGCAGGCCACCCCCGCTTCCAGCTGGCATCTATACGTGAGGTCTAGGATCTGAACTCAGGACCTCCCGTCTGGTTCTGTCTTGAGGTAACGTCTCAGTGCGGTGGCCATGACCCCTTCTTCACGGAAACAAGCCGATGGAGAGGTCTCTTGGGAGAAGGAGGACATGGGGCCACTATTTAAAATACTCACTGAGGTCATTCAGAATGGGGTTCTTGCATCCTCTACATGCTGAGGAAGCACTTACAAATGCAAATGATTTGACTCTTAGGACCGGAGACAATCGTACTGGTCTTTAGGCCTCATTCCCAGTAAATAATATCCAGCTCTAGTTTCGGTGGTCCACCAATCCCCTGTGTGTGTTGAACCACTGACTTTTCTCATCTTCCTCTGAACCCCTTCACCTGAACCCCTTCATCTGAACCCCTTCTGTGCAGCCTCTTCTGACTTCTTCCAATCTGTCCATCTTGTCCTTTTCTCTGCTTCTAGTTCTCTGAAGCCTCTTCTTAGTTTCTTCTTCCCTAGAACCCACAACCCTTCCCCTTTTTCAGAGAACTCTGACGATATCCAGATAGATATCCAAATAGATATCCAGATAGATATCCTGATAGCTATCCTGATAGATATCCCACCCCTGGACTGCGGTGGTCGGCTTTCCATCACTCTGCCAAAACTATGTGAGCTAATCAATTTAACAGGAGGAGAGGTTTATCTTGGGGCTTTGTTTCAGAAATTTCAGTTCATGGTCACTTGATTTAGTTGCTTTGAGACCATAGTGGTCCCATCAACCATGGCTGGGAAGGGTCCCGCTATCCCCTTCAAAGGCAATGATTTGCTTTCAAAGGACTCCACCTCCCTCTAATGATTCCACTACCCGCCATTGGCACCACCATCCCAGCCAGGACTTTAACCCAAAGGCCTCTTCCTGTTAGATCCCAACCAGAGCACCAGCCACTGAAGACACTGGGGCTGGAGGAGGGTGCAGTTGAAGTCGGGTCCATTGCTGCTGCTACAACCAAATAAAATAGGCTGAGTGGGGGCTGGAGAGATGGCTCAGGGGTTAAGAGTCTGCCTTGCAAGCAGAAGGTCCTGAATTGGATCCCAGAGGTTCCACTTAAAAAAGCCAGGCGGAGCCGGTAGTGGCCTGCACAGCTGGTCATGGTGGGTGGAGCCTGGGAAATCCCAGAGTGAAGCAAGAAGGAGGTAGAAGTGATCCAGGACGATCCTGAAGTCACCCTTGGTCTTCCATAGACACACACACACACACACACACACACACACACACACACACACACACACACACAGAGTAAATAAATAAAAAATAAAATAGTAGTTTATAATTATTTCTAACAATTCTAGAGACATACCTGCATCTGGTAAGAGCCTTCTTGCTACATCATAACATGGTGGAGAAACAGAAAGAGAAAGAGAGAGAGAAAGAGAGAGAGAGAGAAAGAGAGAGAGAGAGACCTTTATAATAAAGTCACTATCCTCTAACCAGCAACCACCAACATCATTTATCCACCCATGAGGGAGGGGCTGCAGTGGCCCCATGACTTGTTTTGCCTGAGACAGGATTTCACTCCACTGTCCTAACTGGTCTACAACTCACCATGTCTCCCCTACTGGCCTCAGACTCATGGGGGAGTCTCCTGCAAGGGTTTTTGCTTATGTCAGAGGCACTCTGTAGCTTTCACACTGTGCTGTCCATCAACCGCTGCGACAAGGTGGTGATTCTCTATCAAGGCTCATCTTTGAAGCTAGAGGTGGAGCCAAGTGACAGCTGCTCTTTAAACTTTCTGAGGAAAATAATAGATACCTGATTGGAAGTGATGGGTGATGTTAGGATGATAGAACAATGGACTGGATTTTGTTATATATTTTATGATCATTTTATAAATTATGGACAATTATATAAATTATATAAATAAAATAATAGAATACATAATAAGTTATACAAATTATATAAAATATAAATAATTATAAATTATAAAAATATATTGATGACCATTTTATAAACAAACCTAGAAGTATGCTGGGGAGGTCGTTCAGGAATTAAGCCTTTGCCTTGCAAGCTAAAGGACCTGAGTTTGGATGTTCAGAGTCCATGTAAAAACATTGGGTGGAAATGACGGTGACCTGTAATTCTGGCCTTGGAAGGTGGAGTCTGGGGAGCCACAGAGCAAAGCAGTAAGGAGGTGAAGCAATACAGGATGGCTGCCAAAGTCACAAACATTCAAGTACCCTTTTATACACACACACACACATACACACACACACACAGTCATAGTTAAGCACAGGTGTCAACTTCACTGTTGAGGGTTTGAGCTCTGGGCACATTTGTAGAACATTAATGGTTGAATTAAGCCCAGAGCAAACCTGCAAGAGATTGTCTAGCTGATGGGGAAGGTCCAGCCCATGGTGGGTAGGATTAGGCCCTGGAATAAATCACAGAGAGCTGGTTGAGAGAGTGGGCATTCTTCTGTACACTTGGCCAGACATACTGGTCTGGCAAGTAAGGATCGTCTATCTCTCAGTTGTTATGTGGTGATGGTGTGGCCAGTTCCCTTAGCTCTCCCTTCAAGCTGGACTACAGACTATAAGTGGACTATCAGTAAGAAAATAAATCCCTTGTTCCCTTAAGCCATTTGGTGTCATTTATCAGCAATGTTACAGACAGACTGCAACACACACACATATCAAAAAAAGAAAAAATCTGGAAGGTTAGAAGGGCAGAGAGGTTAGCTGGACTGACCAACCTTGCACATATGAATGACTGAATTAGGACTTCATCTGACCCACTTGGCACCAAACTTATTGATGATGATGTAGCAATGTTTATATATAAGACTTCATTGATTATAAAATACTTTAATGTATGTTAATTGATATTCTAAGTCTTTCACCTAATGGGTTATGCAAACTACATCTTGATCTCATATTGCAGCTTTTACAGTTAAGGAAAGTGGATCTCAGGATAGTCAAGTGACTGACTAACAGATATATGTTTGAGTAGAACTGAAATTAGAACTCAGAACCCAGTGTTTTCGTTTGTAGGATAGGATCACTCCTGTATTTCCTCTGTTATTTAGCTTATTCTTTGGTCTTTTCCTTCTCTTACCTGTTAAGGAGAATAGGTTCCAGAACTTCTTGTGAACCATTTGGTTTTTGTTTCTTAATTTTACAGCTGAGTTCCTTTCTCTGGAAGTTGCAAACCACATAATGAAAGATAAAATAATGTGTTTGTTTTATTCCATTTCTTGTGAAAGGTCTTGGCTTGTGGGATAAGTTAGCTTTTCTTGGCAATTCGAGCTAATCAGAAATTGATTGCTTGAATCATTTTAATCTCTTTATCATTTTGATCTTTTCATGCAGATTAAAGAACGGTCACAAGTCATAGACCACAGGCAAGAAGAGCTACATGATTTTTCTCAAGAAAAGAAAAGAAAAAAAAACACACAGAAGACATTATCTTGGAAAGAATAGGGCTTTGAGGAATTTAAGACCTCTGAGTTAAATCCCACCCAAGCTACTTAGTCACTCACTATTTGATGCATTATCTGTAATATACCGTGGAGATAATGATCAGCTCTTGGCAGGGTTAGTTTACAGATTAAGTGGAATAATATAAAGAAAGTCTTAGTGTAGCCCCATCAAGCAACAAGCATCGTCATGACTTTAATACTGTGGAGGATTCTAAAATGCTGAGAGCAATGTATGTTTATTTTTATTTATTTTTTGTCTCTCCAGGGTCTTTAAAATGAGTCAGCAAGACAATCATCGTATGCGTCTTAGAAAAGAATCCTTAGATGCGATGTTTGCTTCCTTTAGGCTGGAAGTCAGAGTAGCCTTGGGCACTCAGTGAGGTCAGTGGCTAAGGGGACAGGAGCTGACGTCAGGTCATCTGAAGTACTAGATGGA
>JALPQD010000156.1:397737-412326 GCA_023101885.1 Typhlomys cinereus | reverse complement strand
ATGACTAATGAGCATCTTTCCAAGCGCTTCATTTGCACATCTATAAATGCAATGATGGTAATTGTTTCCACTGGTTGGCTTAGTTAAACACGAAATAGGATAACTCGTGTGGATGCGTCAGTGAGCAATGCACAGAAAAAACGGAAACCTCTGCCTTATTCTGTGAAGGCTCAGGACGATGAGGATGATCCTTTGCTCTGCCCATCCCTCGATGAACTCTGATGGGGAGGCTTCCAGTTCAGGGAGGCTACTTATTAGCTGCTTCTTGCTTTCTTTCTTCTTCTTCTTTCCTTTCTTTTTTTTTCTTTTCTCTTCTGTTTCTTCTTATCTGTCTTCTTTCTTTCTTTCTGCTTCTTCTTTCTTTTCTTACTTTTCTTTTCTTCCTTTCTTTCTTTTCCATTCTTCTTTCTTTCTTTTTTCTTTCTTTTTCTTTCTTTCTCTTTCTTTCTTTCTTTCTTTCTTAAGAAAGAAAGAAAGTAAGAAAGAGAAAGAAAGAAAAAGAAAGAAGAAAAGAAAGAAAGAAGAATGGAAAAGAAAGAAAGGAAGAAAAGAAAAGTCAAGAAAAGAAAGAAAAGCAGAAAGAAAGAAAGAAGACAGATAAGAAGAAAGAGAAGATAAAAGAAAAAAAAAGAAAGGAAAGAAGAAGAAGAAAGAAAGCAAGAAGCAGCTAATAAGTAGCCTCCCTGAACTGGAAGCCTCCCCATCAGAGTTCATCGAGGGATGGGCAGAGCAAAGGATCATCCTCATCGTCCTGAGCCTTCACAGAATAAGGCAGAGGTTTCCGTTTTTTTCTGTGCATTGCTCACTGAGCATTCCAACGAGTTATCCTATTTCGTGTTTAACTAAGCCAACAGGGAAACAACTTACCATCATTGCCATTTATAGATGTTGGCAAATGAAAGCGCTTGGAAGATGCTCATTAGTCATGGAGATTGTCTTTAACTTTGCCCACTGTGGGGGTCACCTACAGCCCTAGTGTTGCAGGTGACTTTCTAGGAGTCTTGTGTTTGGAGTCAAAGATTGAAACTAGACTATGTGTAGAGGATTGAGGTAGAGTTTGTTAGAGGAGAGAAAAATGGAAGTCACAGACTCCAGATGTGGACTACCATGAAGGACTAGGGCACCCTGGAAAACTCATGGACTCCAGCTAGGAATCCATGAGGGTCACGAGCTGGAAAAATTCCAGACTCCAATATGGAGTGCTATGAGGGGCAGGTGCCAAAGATGGCTACCAAGATCAAGTATATTTGCATTTAGGCAAGCCTGAGAAAATGGTTTTTCCTCACAGGTAACACATCTGGGCAAAAAGGTGGTTGGGTTGAGACCGGAACAAACTTTCATTTCTTTAATTGGTCCCTCTAAAAGCAGGGTTTGATATTTGAGCGATCCATTTCCTGACAAAAGGGCAGCTTGGGATCCTATCAATATTCCTTTTATATTGTGGGAGATGTGCAACTAGGATCCTTAACAAGATTTACACCATCCTAAAAGAAGTGATGGGTGGGAACATTCTCAAGCAAAGCCTCCATCTACCATGATTAGCCAAATGATAAACTTCCCAGAGAAGTTAGCGCAAAGCAGGGAAGTCGGACCCCCTTTTTCCCTCCACCCCTCAGCATTTAGGAAAGCAACAGGAAACCACTCATGAGTCTTTGGGTCTCACACAATGAGGATTTCCTACATAATGTCACAAGCTTACATTTCATGAATCCTTAATTGTCAATAGCTTTGCTTTACTGATTTAAAAACAAGTTCTATGGGGGTGGCAAAAAAAGACCACTTGAAAAAAATTATGTCTTTCACTCTCCAAAGCCCAGAGTATAACCAGCACTGCCTCTTCCTCAGCAACTTTTACCCCAACTTTGCTCACTATCTAAATAAACAAGTCTCCTGTGACTTTTGGGATGTTAGAATGAGACAACCACTGGAGTAAGTCACAGCTGGACACACTGAGCTCCAAACAAGGAGGCTGAATCCTATCTGGAATCTGCTCACTGACCTCTTCCTTCATGAAGTAGCATGTTCTAAGGAGGCATGCATTGGACCACAGTGACTCTTGAACTGGGGGGCTCCATGAAGAGTCAGCGCTCTTCTTACCCATTTCAACCATTACTGAGCCCTGCCTTTCTGCCATCTTTATACAGCGATCTCTGTGCTGGTACCAGTAGACTTTGCCCCAAAGATATTCTAGGAAGGGCACAGAGGGTGCTCTTAACTCTGACTCCACCTGTCCCAACTGTACCTCTGTTTCCTTTCACGCCCCTCTTCCCCATCCATGTTCCAGTGTTGGAACTTCTGAGACACTCAGATACTCCCTGGAAGTATTTCTTAGTCTCTGTGTGCTGTGTTATATTCACTGCTTAGGTTATCTCCACTCCAGCTAGCAATCAGGAGAGAAGCACTAGGCCAAGAATTCAGGGAGAAGGTCCTGTCTGTACACTGCACTCCCCAAACCGGACCCCCTCTCTTGCAGTCCTAGGCTTCAGGTGGAAGGCCACAGGGCACTCTCAGTGCCAGCAGGCGTTCTCTAAAGCCTGGGGCTGACATTTGGTGGGAATTTGCAATGTGTAAGCCAACAGGATGACGTCAGCAGAGTCGGTTAAGCAGCTCATGATTGCCTGGAGCGCTTAGGGAAATGAAATCCCAGCAGGTTTCTGATTCCCCCCTTAATTAGCTGCTTCTACTCCCTTGGGCATTTGTTCTTTCGCAGGATCCCACTCCATAAACTCTCCTTTGTCTGGGCTCACAGGTAAATACCTGGACACAATTGCCCTGTGGCTTCAGAGAGCCTTTTACCGTCCACAGGGACCCGGAGCCTGCAGCCTCTGCTAATGTTAACAAGCTAGAGCTACATTTCCCAGATTGGGGGGATTTCAGCAGCAGTCGGAGGGTGCAAAGAACTTCTTCTATAATTGAACACGTATTCTGAGAGGTGAGCAATTGTTTATGTTATACAGTTGACTCCTCATCCCTGGATCTCAAGGTGTTCTGAAAGGAAGGTCAAAGGACCAGTCTAATAAACTCAGTTAAAATAGCCCACTATAGAACACTCGGCTCCAGATGAGATGTCTAACCCTCTCCCCTCAAGGATCAGGGAATTTAAATTAAAAAAAAAAAATGAAGACACTAAAATAGTACAAAGTGGTGGCACCAAGTCTTTCAAGTGCCTTTTTATTCTCTACCTAAGAAAATCATGAGTAACTCATCATCTACCTAGAATGTCTTTCTAAGAAATCTTCACATACAAGTGTGATTCTTTGCAACTTTTTAAAATTATGACAACATACGCTGGGCATCTTCCCAACGAATCTTTATGATGTTGCTTCACTACTTTTTCATTTTACAGATGCGTGCTAGCGTATGTGTAAGAGTTATTTAACCCTTATGGTATGAGTGGAAATATAAAATGACAATAAAAAAAAAATCCATCCCGCTTCTGACAGATCAATTTCCCCCATCAAAGAGAGCCCGTGCTGACACCAGAGATGAACATTAGGTTTAAGGAACCACTAGATTTAAAGTTAATGCCCACACAATTAGAAAATCACACCCACATCTGCTGATCCCTGATGGTTTATTTCCAATACCTTTCTTTCCCCCCTTCCCCCAACCTTAAAGGCCTCATAGGTCTATTGCTTGGGTCACTACATTAATTTCTTTTGATAGTAAACAGGGCAAGAACATGACTCCATATGCTTGTCAGGAAACCTGACTCCACATCTGTACTAGATCCTGCACAGTTTGCCAGATTTCCGCTGCATATTATAACGCAGCGGCATGCTACTGCAGAGACATCTGTCTTTGTGTCCCTCGAGGCGATCATTCACTTATTCTCATTCATGCATTCAGTAGGTACTGGGATCAAGATGAACATATGCTTTCCTACTTATACAGAAACAATTTGCAGAATGAAAGGGGGCTTTGTAAATTACATCGAGATCAGCAAACTCACACCAGTGCTGTTCTGAACAAAATGAAAGATTTGATTGTACTAATGATGATATACTTTCTATGTACCAGGAACTGTTCTGTCTTGTAAAAAAAAACAAAGTCTGTGGGGTGGGGAATTATTCTTTTAGGTACAAAAATCAGTGTTTTCAAATGCCTAAACATTTCCTTAGCCCACTGGTTCACTCAGGTAAAATGAAATCACATGCTTGGGACAATCAACCACAGAATTCTAGCTTGACACAGTATTTTTTCCACCTAAGTGAGATCCAGTTTCTTCTCCATATTTGAGAACAGGTTGGAGTTCTGAGAGGTAATTCTATATTTAAAGATGTTGATAGATGCTGAGTAAGTCACAAAGACTGAATCTCACTAAAGGAAAGAAAACTGTTCTCCCTTGAAAATAAAGAAATTATTCTTTCAATATTTTTCACAAAAAGATGGAGATCCATCGAGACCAAGTATAAAAATCTGTATCTGTATTTTAATGATGTAAACATGCAGTAAAAGAATTTTGAAAAAGGAACCTTTCTCCCATTTTGCTTTATAAGAAATACACACATATTTCCCAAGGAATTTTCCCGTTGAATCAACAGACATAGAATCATATATGGTACCAGAGGAAGCCTTTCTTCTGTGATGTCAGTCTGGTGGGCAGACTTGTCACCCACTTGGAGAGCAGTTCCAGGGCAAAGGGGGTGGAGTTACAATAGCCCCTTGACTCATTTCAAAAGTCTCCCTCCAGTTCCAATCCACCCGCTGAGATCACACCATTCCACTGAGCCTCTCCAAGCACTTGTGTCTAAACAAACAGCTTCCACCCACCCATGTTCTCATCCCTTTCAAATATCAGATGTGGATGTCCCCATGGTCATCAATAAAGCCAAAGAATGACCAAAATCTCTGTTTAGCTCTGGGAAACCAGCCACATAATAAGGAAGAGGGAGGGAGCTTCCCTAAGTGTCCCTCGGTGAAGTCACTTTTGGCTCCGTAATGATTATATAAATGGTCTGAAAACTGGAACTCATGATTGCAAGAAACAGCTTGGAACACCACGAACATGGTTCTGAACCTTATGACTTTGGATAATGTTATGACTCAATGGCTTCCCGACCCTCAACATTTACACAAGGAAGCCTTAACCTTCCAAGTGGACCTTCAAGGAGATGCAATCTTTGGAGAGTCAATCCAGTTAAAAATTAGATCATTGTGATGGGTTGGAATCCATTTTAAGAGGAGGATCTTCGGACCAAGCCTCGCCGCAGAAGGAACCATGCGGGGACACAGCAAGAAGACAATCATCTACAAGCCAATCAAAGACGTCTCTGGAGAAATCAAACCTGCTGGTAGCTCGATGTTGGACTACTAGCCTACAGAAATGTGAGGAAATGCTTTCTGCTGCTTAATAAGCCATATAGTCCATGACCCTTGGCTATGGCATCCCTAGCAAATCAATTGAGGAAAATTTCATTTGGGATCAAGTGTATAATTGTAACAGCCCAGATGAAGTTGGATGAGCAAAAAACCATTGGTCTTGTTTTGCAGCTAAGGGCACAGAGATGCAGCGTGTTGCATAGAAGGTGCTTATCTATTTACAAGAGACCTAAGAACCTAACCATATAGAGAGGAATGTGTTTACTCAGGCTCTACAGAGTTCACAGCTGAGGAGAGTTCTGGGAAGTCATGGCCGTTGGGTGGGTCCGATGAGATGTGGCCTTGCCCCTTGGGAGTTCAAGACTCAGTGAACTTTAGGCAAACTATATTCAATTCAATCTGCAGAACATGTCAGAAAAACGAAACCCTAAGTTTTTAACACGTCGAAGACAGAGAAAATTGTGTGAGGATGTCTGGGTTTGTGTTGTCCAGTCCCCATTCAATTGCTACACAGATATGACTTCAAAAAAGATGGGGCTAGAGAGGTGGCTCAGGGGTTAAGCCTCTGCCTTGCAGGTGGAAGGTCCTGAGTTCAGATCCTAGACCCCATGTATAGCCACCGGGCGGAAGCAGGGGCGGCCTGTGTTTCTGGTCCTGGTAGGGTGGAGCCTGTGAGTCCCAGGGCAGAGTAAACAAGGAGGGTGGAGGCAGTCCATGGTGGTTCCCAAATTCTTCTGTGGTTCTACACACACACACACACACACACACATGCGCACACACGCACAATTGAATTTAAAAAAAGGTATTATTTCTCACGCATAATGAACACCTCTACCTTTATTCATTCTCACATAATAATCTCTAACTCTCTCTGTTTCCTACCTAGCAAGATCTTTGAAGAGAATGTAGTCTGGAGTCATAGCTAAGGAACACAGTTGCCAAAGACACACCCAGCTGTCACTCACTAACGCACCCAAACCTAGCCCTTCACATCTTCAATAGCATTGGGCTCACACTGCGGCTGCAGGATGAGCTGAGATAACATGTAAAAAGCATTTGGCATTGGGTTAGCTTTATAGATGACTTGCTGTGATAAATATATGATCCAGGACAAAGGATTTTGTTGGCTTACAACTTCAGGTTACAGTCCATTGCAGTGAGGGAACTCAGCACACTTGATCCACAGCAAGGGAAGAGAGCAAGGACCAAGGTGCATCAAGTTGCTCCCAGCTTTGCCAACTCCTGAAGCAACTGCTCTATCTTTATCCAGCTGCCAGCATGGGCCAAGTCACCTTTCATGTCCACGTATCTCATAGTGGGTTTATATTCCTGTCTCTTGACTTACTAGCTTGACAATATATATTGCCTCCTACGCCTCACCTGCAACTTTCTCTCCTTTCCAGGTCTGTCACCTCTGCAAAAATGCACACACACACACACACACACACACACACACACACATTCTTCACATATTCATGTATACCCACTCACTTTATATACATGCAAACATATCTATATACATACAGACATAAATATAGTTATATATATGTGTGCACATACATATACCCATATACCTATATACATGCACATACATATAAGAATATATATGCATATATATACTATATATATATATATATATATATACACATATATGTCAACTAGATGCAAGTGTCAACTTGACAGTTGAGAGCTAGGTTGTTAGGCCTATGAAGGATTACATTTAAGTTAAGCCCTGAGACGGAAGCGGGGGCGGTCTGCGCTTCTGTTCCTGGTAGGGCGGAGCCTGTGAATCCCAGGGCAGAGTAAACGAGGAGGTGGAGGTGGTCCATGGTGGTTCCCGAATTCGTCTGTGGTTCTACACACACACACACACACACACACACACACATATACCCACATTTGAATAAATAATAAATTTTTAAAAAGTTAAGCCCTGAGAAAGGCAATGGAAGAGTGTCTAATTGATAAGACAAGATCCAGCCCACAGTGGGTGGGACATTGCCTGAGTAGGTGGGTAAATGGAAAGAGCTAGTCTAGTATTCGGTAGACTGTGAACAAGAAAGTTCTCCTCTCTTTCGGCTCTTCCTGTGGATATAACGTGGACAGTTCCTTTAATTCCTGATCTTGGTATAAAGCTTCCTGCTATGTTGATAAACTACAGCCTACAAATGTGAGCATCTTGTTCCCCTAAGTTGCTCGGATGACATATTCATTCAGCAACAGGACGCTGAACTAACAATACATTATATACTCATACACATTCATTTACCATGCACTATACATACCTATACACACATATCCAATCCCATTTTAGTCTCAATATATTTACTAGTAAATTTCAAAATACTAACTTCGCTTATTAATTTGACAAAAGTCAGTGGTCAGTATGTGCGTTGACTTTAATTGATTTAGAAATCTAATATTGCTTCATTTTTTTAAATGGTACCAAAACTGCAGTTTATTTGCTTGTGTCTAGATTGAAAAGATCTTATTTTATATTTGCCAGAAATTGCTCCAGTGATCTCTGGCTGCCTCTGGTGCTGTTGAGAAATCCAAGACAGGCTGGGGACAAGGCTCGGTGGATAAGCTCATTTGCTACACAAACATCAGGAAATCCACATGCACACCTGTAATCTTAGAGGTATGAGGAGCAGAGACAGGATGATGGCTGGGGCATTTTGTTGTCAGTCTAGCTCCATGTTCAGTGAGAGACCCTGTCTCAAGAGAATACAGTAGAGAGTAACACACAGCGCAACACCCGTGTTCTCCTTTGGCCTCCCTATGCACATGCATAGGGGTGTGTTCTGCCAAGCACACGTACACCTGTACCACACACACTCATGCCACACATGCACACACACATAAATAAAAAATAGAGAAATTGTCTCCCACCAAGCTTCCCAGTCTAACTCTGAGTTTATAAGATTTTTACTCTTCATCTTCAGAATTTTATATTTTTTTTAACATCGCCTCATCCAGAGGCTTCAGTCATGTTCATAGATAGGATTTGTTTTCTTTGTTGCTTTTCACTGTTTTTATTTTGTTTGTTTTGTTTTTGTTGAAAAGGGTCTTACGTATCCTAGGCTTGCCTAGAACTTACAATCCTCCTGCCTCCCGAATGCTAGGATTACATGCATGCACAATCGTGGTGGCTGTCAGACAGTATTCTTAATTTTAATGAAGGACTTATTTGTGAAGAGCTTGATGGAAGAAAGCCAGGGGTCATGGTTTGAAATGAGTCCCCTGCAGTCTCATGTGTTTGGCAAGGTCATGGCACCTTGAGAGGCGGAGCCTTGCTGGAGGAAGGCAGTCACAAGGGGTGAGCCTTGAGGTGGATGAGTCCCACCTACCTCCAGGAGAAGGTTGCCTTTGCAGCAAGCAGTCTGCAGCTCTCAGCCTCCAAGATGTCTGTAGTGACGTAGCCTCCTCCAGCTTTTACCAGCCAGCCATGCCGCTTCCACCTTGAAAGACTATATCTCCCCTCTGGAACCGTAAGCTGAATAAATCTCCCTCTTTCCTTTAAGTTGCTTGACTTTGGATGCTCTCTCACAGCAATAGTTAAGAGTAACCGTTACACCAGGGGTCTGGCAGCATTTACAATCCAGCAAAGTGCAGGAAGCCAATGGCCCTTTTTACCTGTCAGGGCAGAGACAAAAAAGAATAACTGTCCCTATCAGATCCTGGCATGAGCAGCAGCTTTGGGTCAGTACTGGGCAAAAAACTTGGAACAGTTGCAATGTCATCAACCTGACTGTGTGTAATCTAGTCACGGCCTGTTCCGGCTGGTTGTGGTGAGAGTAAAACCGCATTTGTGTCCTGTGTCCTCTCTCACTGAGGTGAGCTTCCCCTGTGGCTACTTGGTACTCAGTGGCCCTGCGTGGGTGCCTGGCTTATCAGATTGTTTCTCCTGCATGCTCAGAACGAATACCTTCCTCTTTCTGAGGAAGAGAGCTGGGGGCTCGGTGGAGGGACTAAGCGACTGAACTCAGCTATGCAGGGAGGATGACCCAGTAACCTAGCTCTCAGCCCACTCTCCCAGGCCCTGGGCAAGTGTCACTTTGGCAGGAAATAATTTTTTTTTTTAAAAAAAGTAGATTTGTATCTGGAAGGCCGCTAAAGTGATCCTTCCAAGTAGGGAACAAATGGGCAACGGGCAGTTAATGAAAGACAACATCAGTGACAAGAAGAGACAAGCAGGGTCCTGACATGACAACTGTTAGCTCTCCATAGTAACATTTTTTTTAATTAAAAATTTAATTATACATTTTAAAATTTTTTTACCAGTTCCCTCCCTCCCCCTCTCCTCCCCCTAAACCCCCTCCTCCCCCTCCTCATCCCCCAGTGCCTCCCCCCCAATTCCCAGAGAGTCCTTTATTGTGTACGCCTAACTCTCCACTGGGTCCTCCTCTCCGATGACATATAAGGACCCAGTGGCATTTCCATAAGCCCTTTCTCTTGTTCCCCTTAAGCATAAGATCACTACTAATGGCTGTCAATCCCTTGCCTCCAGGGTCTCGGTGCCCTTAACAGATGCTAGACTTTATGAGGGCAACAGTGCGCTGGACATTGCGCAGGGCATGCAAAGTCCCATTATGATTGCTTTGGCCCCAACTATTGTTGAGAATCTTGCAAATCGTTGCTCCTCCCATCCTTTTGCTCTTACAATCTTACCGCCCCCTCTTCCGCAAATGTCCCTGAGCTCCAGGATGGGGAGAGATTAGGCTGGCCTAGTTCTATGTGATTGATATAGTCTCTGAAGTTCTGGATTGTGTGATTTGTTGATTTTCTTTTGCAGTTTTGCTGCTCCTGCAATGCCCTTCACTCCATTCTGCTGGGCACTGTATGTCTTTTATTTATTAATTTTGCATGTGTGCGCTTGTGTATGTGTGTGTGTGTGTGTGTGTGTGTGTGTATGTGTGTGTGTGTGTATGTATGTGTGTGTGTGTGTGTGTGTGTGTGTGTTTCAGAGGGCACTATGTGTCCCTGTGGAGGACCAAGGATGATTTCAGGAATCATCTTGGATTGCTTCTACCTCCTTTTTGCTTCTCTCTGGGATTTCTCAGACTCCGCCCACCAGGACCAGAAGTGCAGACTGCTACCCTTTCTGTCAGTAGTTTTTATGTGTGACCTGGGATCTGAGCTCAGGACCTTCTCTGCTTGTGAGGCAGAGTCTTAACCCCTGAGCTGTCTCTTCAACCCAGTTCTATGATGTGTTAAGTGAAGAATCAGAACCTTTACAATTTTCTAGGTTTCAAGGTCCCTGCTAGCGTGTGGTTGTTGTTAGGTCTATGGGAAAGGGAATAGTGAGTGTGTGGGCCCATGTAGAGGTCCATGAAAAAAGAGAAACTGATGAGAGAGAGAGAGAGAGAGAGATCGCAGGGGATTCCCCTCCATAAACTCTCCTTGTCTGGGCTACAGGTGTTAAAGTAAATACCTGGACACAATTGCCCTGTGGCTTCAGAGAGCCTTTACCGTCCACAGGGACCCGGAGCCTGAGCCTCTGCTAAATTGTTAAACAAGCAGAGCTAACTTCCAGATTGGGGGGGATTTCAGCAGCAGTCGCAGGGGTTGCAAAGAAACTTCTTCTATAATTGAACAACGTATTCTGAGAGGTGGAGGAAATTGTTTATGTTTACAGTTGACCTCATCCCTGGATCTCAAGGTGTTCTGAAAGGAAGGTCAACGGACCAGTCTAATAAACTCAAGTTAAATAGCCCACTATATGAACACTCGGCTCCAGATGGATGTCTAACCCTCTCCCTCAAGGATCAGGGAATTTAAATTAAAAAAAAAAAAATGAAGACACTAAAATAGTACAAAAGTGGTGGCACCAAGTCTTTCAAGTGCCTTTTATTTCTACCTAAGAAAATCATGAGTAACTCATCATCTACCTAGAATGTCTTTCTAAGAAATCTTCACATACAAGTGTGATTCTTTGCAACTTTTTAAAATTATGTGAAAACATACGTGGGCATCTTCCCAACGAATCTTTATGATGTGCTTCACTACTTTTTCATTTTACAGATGCGTGATAGATATGTGTAAGAGTATTTAACCTTATGGTATGAGTGGAAAATTAAAATGACAATAAAAAAAATCCTCCCGCTTCTGACAGATCAATTTCCCCATACAAAGAGAGCCATGCTGACACCAGAGATGAATAAGGTTTAAGGAACACTAGATTTAAAGTAATGGCCCACACAATTAGAAAAATCACACCCAAATCGCTGATCCTGATGTTGGTTTATTTCCAATAGCCGTCTTCCCCTGCCCCCAACTTAAAGGCTCATAGGTCTATGCTTGGGTCACTACAATAATTCTGTCGATAGTAAAAGGGCAAGAAATGACTCCATCATGCTTGTCAGGAAACCTGACCCACATCTTTACTAGATCCTGCACCAGTTTGCGATTTCCGCTGCATGATTTATAAGCAGCGGCAGTGCTTACTGCGGAGAGGAATCTGTCTTGTGTCCCTCGAGGCGATCATTACACTATTTCAATTCAGCATTCAGTAGGTAACTGGGATCAAGATGAACATATGCTTTCCTACTTTACAGAAAAACAATTGCAGAATGAAGGGGCTCTATGGTAAATTACATCGAGATCAGCAACTCACCCAGTGCTGTTCTGAACAAAATGAAAGATGTGATGTTATCATGATTATATACTTAGGTACAAGGAACTGTTCTGTCTTGTAAAAAACAAACAAAGTCTGTGGCGGGGGGAATTATTCTTTTTAGGTACAAAAACAGTGTTTTCAAATGCCTAAACATTTCCTTTAGCCCACTGGTTCAATCAGGTAAAAATGAAAATCACCGGCTTGGGACAACAACCACCGAATGCTAGTTGACCACGTATTTTTCCACTAAGTGAGATCCAGTTTCTTCTCCAATTGAGAACAGGTTGGAGTTTGAGAGTAATTTCATATTTAAAGATGTGATAATGCTGAAGTAATCACCAAGACTGAATCTCACTAAGGAAAGAAAACTGTCTCCCTTGAAATGAAAGAAATTATGCTTTCAATATTTTTCACAAAAAGATGGAGATCCATCGAGCCAAGTATAAAAATCTGTATCTGTATTTTAAATGATGTAAACATGCAGTAAAAGAATTTGAAAAAAAGGAACCTTTCTCCCCATGTTGCTTTATAAGAAATACACACATATTCACAAGGAATTTTCCCGTTGATAAACAGAATAGGAATCATAATGGTACCAGAGGAAGCCTTTCTTCTGTGATTGTCCGTCTGGTGGGGCAGACTGGTCACCCACTTGGAGAGCATTCCAGGCAAAGTGGGTGGAGTTACAATAGCCCCTTGACTCATTTCAAAGTCTCCCTCCAGTTCCAATCCTCCACCCGCATGAGATCACACCATTCCAATGAGCCTCTCCAAGCACTTGTGTCTATAACAAACGCTTCCACCAACCCATGTTCTCATCCCTTTCAAACTTCAGACTGTGGATGTCCCCAGGGTCATCAATAAAGCAAAGAATGACCAAATCTCTGTTTAGCTTGGGGAAAACCAGCCAAATAAAAGGAAGAGGAGGGCGCTACCTAAGGTCACTCGGTGTGAAGTCACTTTGGCTCCGTAAGATTATATTAAATGGCTGAAAAAACTCGGAACTCATGATGCATAGAAAACACCGCTTGGAACACCACGAAACATGGTTCGGAACCTTAGGAATTGGATACTGTTAGACAATGGATTCCCGACCCCCTCAACATTTACACAAGGAAGCCTTAACCTTTCCAAGGGACCTTCAAGGAGATGCAATCTTTGGAGAGTCAATCCAGTTAAAATTAATCATGTGATGGGTTGGAACCATTTAAGAGGAGGATCTTCGGCCACGCCTCGCCGGGCGAAGAGAAGGACCATGCGGGGACACAGCAACGGAAGACAATCATCTACAAGCCAAATCAAAGACGTCTCTGGAGAATTCCACCGGCTGGTTTAGCTCGAGGTGGGACACTATTAGCCTACAGAAATGTGAGAAATGCTTTCTGCTGCTTATAAGCCATATAGTCCCTGACCTTGGCTTATGGCATCCCAGCAAATCAATTGAGGAAAATTTCATTGGGATAAATGGTATAATTGTAACAGCCCAGATGAAGTTGGATGCGCAAAAAAAACCATTGGTCTGTTTTGCAGCTAAGGCAAAGAGATGCAGCGTGTTGCATTAAAGGTGCTTATTATTACAAGAGACCTTAAGAACCTACCATATAGAGAGAAATGCGTTATCAGGCTCGAACAGAGTCACAGCTGTGAGGAGCAGTGAGGGAAGTCATGGGCCTTTGGGTGGGGTGGGTCCGATGAGATGTGGCCTTGACCCTGGGAGTTCAAGACTCAGTGAACTTAGGCAAACTATATTCAATTCAATCGCAGAACATGTCAGAAAAACGAAACGAAACCTAAGTTTTTAACACGCTTCGAGACAGAGAAAATGGTGGGATGTCGGTTGGTGTCCAGTCCCCATTCAATTGCTACACAGATTAGACTTCAAAAAAGATGGGGCTAGAGAGGTGGCTCAGGGGTTAAGGCCTCTGCCTGGCAGGTGGAAGGTGAGTTCAGATCCTAGACCCCATGTACGCCACCGGGCGGTAAGCAGGGGCGGCCTGTGTTGCTGGTTCCTGGTGAGGGTGGAGCCTGGGGAGTCCCAGGGAGAGTAAACAAGGAGGGTGGAGAGGGCAGTCATGGTGGTCCCAAATTTTCGGGTTATACCCACACACACCCACACACCACCCTGCGCAACACACGACCAAGAATTAAAAAAAAAGGTATTATTCTCACGCATAATGAACACCTCTACCTTTATTCATTCCACATAATAATCGCTAACTTCTTCTGTTTCCTACCTAAGCAGATCTGTGAAGAGAATGTAGGTCTGGAGTCATAGCTAAGGAAACCCGTGCAAAGACCCACCAGCTGTCACTCACTAAGCACCCCAAAACTAGCCCTTCAATCGTCAATGCATGGGCTCACATGCGGGCTGCGAGGATGAGCTGAGATAAATGTAAAAAGCATTGGCATTGGGTTAGATTTATAGATGCTGCTGTTGATAAAAATATATGATCCAGGACAAAGGATTTTGTTGGCTTCAACTTAGGGTACATTTGCAATGCAGTGAGGGAACTCAGCACACTTGATCCCACAGCAAGGGAAGAGAGCAAGGACAGGTGCATCAAGTGCTCCCAGCTTTGCCAACTCCCTGAAGCAACTGCTCTTCTTATACAGCTGCCAGCATTGGGCCAAGTCACATTTCAGGTCCA